>JAKCPI010005872.1:0-132617 GCA_023213315.1 Euborellia annulipes
TGAGATACCTGGTGGTGGAGCTGCTATGGTTCGAAGTAATGCTTTGTATTCTTTTGAGTAGTTTAATGCTGGAAGGTGATGCCCTGTCTATCCAGATTGGTGCGCCATATGTGATTCTTGGTCGGACTATTGCTTTATAAAGGAGAACTTTGTGATCGATGGGTAGTGGACTATTTCTGTTTAGGAGTGGCCAGAGGAGTTTTTTGGCTGTTTTTCCGTTTGTGTATGCAGCTTTGCAGTGGGCGTTCCAATTTAACCTCCTATCAAATTTGAGCCCCTAAATATTTGGTTACCGGGGACCATTTAAGAGTGGCGCCTCCGACATTTATTGTGGTGTGGAGATATTTTCTTTTCTTTGTGAAAAGAATGGCCTCGGACTTTGTGGGGTTGATTGATTGTTTCCAGTATGCTAGACTTGCTATTATGTTCTTGGTATAATTTTGAATCCTTGATGTTAGGCACTTGAAGTTTTTGTTGCTATAGTAAACTGCTATGTCGTCTGCGTAGGTGGCTATTTGAACATGTGGATCTGTTGGGATGTCGGCTGTGAAGAGGATGTAGAGGGATGGGGACAAAAGGGATCCTTGAGGTACCCCGGAGTTTATTGATTTTGTTGCTGATTTATGGTTTTCAATTTTAACGTAAAACTTTCTGTCTATCAGCCAGTTCATGATGATCTCAATTAGGGTTTTGGAAATGCCGAATTTTAAAAGTTTGAAAGCCAATCCCTGGTGCCAGACTTGGTCGAAAGCTTGTTTTACATCCAACAAGATCATTCCTGTGGCTTTTTTGTATTTAAGGTTCTTCTCTATGTATTTTGTAACTCTGGTTAATTGATCTGTAGTGGAGTGAAATTTTCTGAAGCCGAACTGGAAGTGTGGAATCAGATTTAAGCGGTCAATTTCGTTGTGTAGCCATTTCAATAAAAAGGATTCTGCAATTTTACCGAGGATGTTCAGTAAGCAGATGGGACGGTAGCTTTTCGGATCTTGATGGTTTTTTCCAGGTTTGGCGACAGGGATAATTTCTCCGAGTTTCCACGGTTTTGGGAAGTAACTGAAGTCAATGATGGCTTGTATTATGTGAGCGAGAAGTAGTACGGCTTTTCCGGGAAGAGCTTTGATCATTATAGGCAATATTCCGTCTGGTCCTGGTGCTTTACGGGGCTTTAATTTTTTAATTTCTTCCCTGATGTGTTTCGGTTTTATTTGTTCGGGTTTGGGTTCTTCAGGTCTTTGTTCCAAGAGTTTCTTGCTTTCTTTGAGAATTTTGCTTGAGGTTAATTTTGATTGGCATCTGTTGATAAATTGATTTTCGTAGGAGGAAGCTAGGATATTTGTTTGGTCTTGTCTTTCGTATGTACGTCCGTCTGGTCCGTCTAAGGGTCCTATTTCAGCTCGTTGTCCTCGTAGTCTCCTAGCCATACTCCAGAGCGTTCCAGATCCGGGGCTTAGGTTCTTTATTTTATTCATCCAGTGCTCTTGTCTCCAGATGGCAATTTTTTGTTTTACTGTGGCTGTTAATTGGTTGAGTAATGGACGGATGCTGTTTTGCCTTTGTTGGTGCCAAATCTTTCGGATTGTGTTTTTTAAGGTGATTAACTTTTTTATTTCTTCTGGAAGCGGTTGGTGTAGAGATGTTGAAAATTTTTTAGGAATGCTTGCTTTGGCTGCGTCCTGTATTGTTTGAGTGAGATGTTCTACTGCATTTTCAATATCTTGTATGGCCGAAATTTTTATTAAGTTTAAATTTTGATTAATGTAAATTCTGAACGTTTTCCAGTCGGCTTTTGTTAGGTCAAAAATTTTGTGTTTTTGGGAATAAGCTGAATGTTTTAATTTTAACGAAACGGGGTTATGGTCTGAAGATAGTGCGTACCAGCTTGTTGTTATTGCGTTGTGTGAGCTAATTCCTTTAATCATGGCTAGGTCAATGGTGCTTGGGTTTGTAGTCCCATCAGGTGGAAAGCGTGTTGGTTCAGACGGATAGAATAGCCTTATTTTTTCTTTTAAGCAAAAAGCGTTGAGAGTGCGTCCGTTTTTGTTGATGCTTGAACACCCCCAGTCTGTATGTTTTGAGTTGAGATCGCCTAGCATGATTATTTTGGAGTTCAGATTTAATATGGATTTTAGTGCATCCCGGTTTAACGGAGAGTGCCTAGAGGGAGAATTGTAGAGACTGACTATAGTTATTGGTCCAGTTTCGGATGAGATGGAGGCTGCGACTGCTTCAAGAGGATTTACTGTTGGTAAGT
The DNA here is from genome assembly GCA_023213315.1 of Euborellia annulipes. Lineage (NCBI taxonomy): Eukaryota > Metazoa > Arthropoda > Insecta > Dermaptera > Anisolabididae > Euborellia > Euborellia annulipes. The sequence goes on from JAKCPI010005872.1 coordinate 2,255, forward strand.
TGACTTGTGTTGGGTTTAATTCATTTTTCACAGCGAGAAGGACGCCTCTTGGGCCATCGGACCGAAAAATTTTGTAACCGGGGAGATATATTTTGTTGTTTGAGTTAAGAAGGGTTTCGCAGACTGCACAGATGTGAGCATTTCTCAAATTTAGAAAGTGGATCAGTTCAGCTATTTTATTTTGGATGCCGTTTGCATTCCAGTATACCAAGTTTAGCTTTAATGTTAAGGCCATTTTGTTAGAATGCGATCCCCCTCCTCCTGGAGAATGTTTTTGCGCTCGTCTGTACTTTTGGCTTCTATTAATCTAAAGACTATTGCTAGCATTTCGATAAAGAGATGTTTAATGTTTGTTTCATTGCATGTGTGCTGGCTTATTTTATTTTGTTGGGCGTTTGTTTTGGGCCAGGACTGTGTTGGAGTTGCTTGCGTTTGGTTTATTTGAGAGGGCACATTTGAAGTTTTTTCGATTTTCTCAAATGTTTGTTTGAAAGAAGATTTCTGGGGTAGGGTTGGAAAATTCTCCGTATTGAGTAGGGGTACTTGGTTTATTTTTTGAGTGATTTGGTTTGCTTTCCTTTCCGATTGTTTTTCCAGGATTTTTATTTTGGCGGGACACTCGGGGAGGCTCGCTTCATGCGGACCTCCGCAATTCGCGCATTTTAATGTCGGTGAACTGCAAGTTTCGGCTAAGTGCTCCTTGGAGCATTTCCGGCATCTGATTTTTTGGTTGCAATTGATGCTTAAGTGGCCCAAGGCCTGGCAAGCGAAACATTGCAATATTCTATTTTGATTTTTATATTTTTCCCAATAGACCTTGGTGAAAAAGATTTGTTTAATTTGGAAAATAGGTTTGACGTCTGTTTTTGGAAGAAGTTTAATTATGTAAATTGGAATTTTTATAGATGTGCCTTTTTTCTTTAGTTGTATAACCTCTAATGGCAGAAAACCGAGAGATTTTAACTCTTCTTCTACGTCATCAGAGGATACAGAGCTGTGCAACCCTTTAAGGACTATTTTTGTGGCAATTTCCTCCCTGAGGCCATACGTGTAATAATATATTTTGTGTATTTTAAGAAAGTTTAATATTTCTTTGAAATCTCTAGTATTTTTTGTTTTCACGTATATTCTTTCTGAATCCTTGGATTGGGTACATTTAATTTCAATAGTGTCCTTTGCCAAGGACCTCAACTTTTTAAATAGTGCTAGGGCATTTTCTTTATAGTCAGTTATTACAATTGGTGGAGGCTTTTCTAGTGAATTTGAAGGATCCAGAAAGGTTTCATTTTTGGAGCTCTCAAAAGATGCATCCAAGTTAGTCATACTTATAGTAGAGATAAATGAAATGTTTGTTTCATTTGACACATTTTTATTTTTTCGGCGGCGCTTACCTTCCCTTCCACAGGGTGAACTGGATGCCAGGGGCTCCGCTTCTTTTGGCTTTTCTGGAGGACTTTTGTCCTTTGGTCTTTTTGAGGTTGGTGGCTTGGCTGGCCGGGTTTGACTCCGCTGGCCAGGAGCCATTTCAAAACGCGGTTTAAATTATATAAGCGTACGAAGAACAAATAAAAACACTTTTTTAACACTATTAAAATAAATATAAATGACTTTTAACACGAAATTTTAGTAAAATTAGAGAGCAAATAAAATTTTTTTGTTTACAAACAAATCACGGCAAGGTGAATCTTAAATCTCATCACAAATTAATAAAATTCTTATATCTTTAATTATAGAATAATAATTGTGTGATTTAACTAATTTAATTATAATTTATTTTATTATAATTTAATCATAATTTAAATCTCAGAAATTTCTTGAATGATTTTTATGGATTTTAATTAAAATATTTTTATTTTCGACCATTATTGTAGATTTTATTTAATTAATATCGAAGGAAACGTGAGTGACGTTCCACATTCTTGCTTGACAACGACTTACAATGCAGGCATATGGGCCGAGTAGGGAAGCATGAACAAAAAAAATTATGAATCAAGAGCGCAGCCCGCTGAAGGCCGGCTACGCAGCTAGACCCCCTCCTAAGCACATGAAAAATTACTCTCTTAAGGTGCGCGTCTCGAGGTGCTAATTTTGGGACTTTCCAGCGGCCACAATTTTGAAGCTATCGACCTCAAATTTTTTTTTAAATTAAAGCTATTTAAAATATCTACAACTTATAGAAGCCCTTTTTTGATTTTCAAAAAAAAAAAAAATTTTTTTAGATTAATCGCATTAAATAAAAGATATTTTAAAAAAAGGAGCTCTATAAGTTGTAGATAATTAAATTAGTAATCATTGTGTTAAAGAATAATTAATTTTTTGCCTTTAATTAATTAGCTGGAAAGTCTAGAATGAAATGGATCAAGTTGCGTGTATTCTAATGGGGGAACACTAACGCCATCTGGTGCCGCCTCGAGTCAATCGTGTTTTAACGGTTTTCCGAGACGCGCCCCTTAAGTGATATAATTATTTTGAATATACGGTTAGACAGCATGATTCTTCAGCTAAAGAGTTCACCAATTAAGTGTTTTATTTTACCGCGTGGCGGGAAATTCTTATTTGAATGTTTAAATAATTAAGCATGAGAAAAAAAATTATGAATCGAGAGTGCAACCCCTAAATGCCGGCTACGCAGCTAGTATTAGTCCTGTTAAATTTCATTTAATTAATGAAGATCCCCTCCTAAACTGCTAAGCTGATCTTTGAGCCAAAATGGTTTGTTTGTTCAATCCATCATCTTTATTGGTTTATTACGTCACTAGAATGGAATGTTTGCTAACTCCATTGTTGCCAAAAAATTACTTCATTTTCTCTTTTTTTTTTTTTTAAATAAAATATCAAATTTTAAAATTAATTGTGAGATTTAAATATTACGTTTAAAATTAATTTAATACACTTAAATTTAATATTATTATTTTATTAATTTACAAAAATAAAATTTTAATATTTATTTATTCGATTAATTATAGAAAAATTATTGTGAGATTTAATTTAATTTTTTTTTTTAAATTGTCATATTTAACTCTGAAACTACTTGACGAATTTTTATGGGCTTTTTTTTTTTGTTAAGAATTAAACAATTTCCACTCTATCTTGAAAGAAAGCAACAAACTACGAGTCAAAGAGCTTTGATATATAAAATAATGACGTAAGAAGAGAGGAATTTTTTTCTCCCCACAGGTTCAAGGATCTCTTTAAAAAAAAAAAATCTTATTTTATGAGGCGACGGTATGATATGTGTGTCCCAGTTTAAGATGACAACAACAACCCGTGGTGATGATGAATGATGATGATGATCCTTCCCCCGAATTAAAAAAGAAGATACTGTACACCCTTGGCTGTGGCTAAAATTAACTCACTCCCTCGGCATGTGAGCTATGCAACTAGAGAGAGAGAGGAAAGAGCTGCAGGCTGGCTGGATGGTATTTCTAAAACGGCTCGTGGGCGTGACGTCACCGACCACGTGCACTCGCCGATGCACTCACTCTCCTTTTTTTTTTATATAGCCTAGTAATTAACCACCACCAGTCAAAGAATAATAACAAGCCAGAGGGGGGAAATAAAATTTAATTGTTTTGATTTTGCTGTTTTGGCTGGAGATCCTTAATTGTTAAAGCTTTTTAGTTATAGCCAAGGGTGACAGGGGGGGGAATAAAGCCCGAGGGACTAATACTAGCTGCCTAGCCGGCCCGGGTGGGCAATGAAAATATTTTGATATTATTATAATTATTATATATAAATAATATATTTAAGGCCTTTGTTTCCATCGAAACATTTCGGCCAGCACCTTATTGATTATAATACAATTTTCATATTTAACAATAATAAAAAAAAAATAAATAAATAAATAAATATAATTTAATTAAATAAAAAATAAACAAATAAATACACTGTTCATATATGCACTGTGTTTCCAAGAAAAAAGCCAATAATCTCTTTAATATTTTGATATTATTTTTAAAATAAATTATTTACAAAAAATTGCTCCATCTCGAAATATTTCAAGAAATAATGAATATTTAAAAATATTTTCAATAAAATTTACCCTCAGAGCCGGCTATGCAGCTAGTATCAGTCCCTTTAAATGCTTATAACAGAACTTAGTAGGGTCCGACCGAAACAAGATTTTCGGCCGAAACCGTAACCGAAACCGAAACTTATATTTCCTATAAAAAATCATATTATTTTACCTTTTTTATTTTTTTGAAATTTCCCCCCCCCCCCCCCCCCGTGAAAATCATTTTACCTTTTTTTTTTTTAAGAAGACTAAATTTTTTCTGCACCTTTTCCGCTTTGCGGAAAATTTTTTTCTCCTTCAAGTGCAAATTATTTGATCTTTTTTTTTTTCATGCTAGTCTCATCCCATCTTTTTAGACTCATGTTTCGGCTACTTTTTGGCCGAAACCGTAACCGAAACCGAATATTCGGTCGGTTCTTAGTTATTAGGTCTTAAAAAAAAAGATTTAAATTCTAACTCCTGTATTTTTAGAAGGGGGAGAGAGGGGCGGATACAAGGGGGAGGGGGTAAAGGGAGTATTTGCCTCTCCGAGATTTGAGAAAAATATTTTTTTTTTTTTGGAGGGGGGAGAATTAAATTTTATTTTTTATATAAAATTTTAAAAATTGTATTATATATATATTCTGGCAAACAAGTACAGAATGCAGCTTTACCGGAAGTAAGAAAAAAATTGTGTGCTGTGCGACTAGTCACACCCGATTACGTAGATAGAATCTCCTCTGGATCCGCTCTTGAATGATATACAGTCCCTGGGCCCAGTAAAACTCTCGGCGGCCTTAAAACAAGCAGAGAAAAATTATCTACATCTCAAAAAAAAAAAATCCCATCAAAATCCTTCATTTAGTTTCCGAGTTACAAAAAGAAAATTAAATAAAAATAAATAAATAAAATTTCACAATTATTATTCGATAATTAATAGAATAAATAATAAAATTTTATTTTTTTTTTATTTCTTCAATTTAAATAAAAATTTAATTAAATGACAAAGAATAGATAGATAGCGCGCGCGATCATCAATTGGACACTTGAGTGAATTGAAGCTAATTTATTTTCACCACGTTTTTAAAAGGGCTTTAAATATTTAAGCCAGTTGGAATCCCTTTAACGTTCTCTCAGAGAGAGTAAGCAAGCATTTGGATGTTATTTGATCCTCTCTCTCTGCTTGGGAATGCATCTGCTTAGACGACCACGACGAGGATATATTTGGAGAGAGAGAGAGAGAGAGAAAATAAACCAACCAACTCCTTTTTCTTGCTTTCCCTCTACCTGATTCTACTACCATCATCGAGATCAGCGTTAATTTATTTTAACACCTCCTTATTGCTAATCTGTTAACATTTAGTCAATACTGTTAAAAATTAATTGAATTTGATTTAGGAGACTTTGTAGCCAAGGAATTAATAAGATTTAAACTTCGTTGAAACATTTTGTAAATTAAACACTATGTTTCATAGGTTTTATTAATTAAAAATCTGGTGTGACTGGCGCACAGCACACAACTTTCTCTTATCTTCGGTAATCGAAAGTTGTGTACTGTGCTTGTCACACCAGATTTTTTGTGTCGACATGTATTTAGTTCCCGGCAGTAGGGAATATTTGAATTCAGATGTAAAATTTATAAGTATGGGAAAATATTTATATTTTGTTACCATGGCAACCATTTCTCCTATCTTCCCTATGAAGCATAAGAGTAAAGTGTGCTTCAAACAATTTTGAGGGCAAAACGAGAATATACATTTGAAAGAGCATCTAAAAAATAATTGATTTTTGAATTTTAATCAAAATCGTTAGAGCGAATTTTGAGAAAATCGAAAAAAACTGAAAAAGTACATCAGTAAAGTACTAGTACTCTTTGGCCGATTTTGATTAAAAGCTTATTTTTCCGGTCCCGGGGGTGTTTAACTTAAATATAAAATTTCAACCTCCTAGCTCAATTCCTTCATGCTTAAAATTGAACACACACACACACACACACACAGACAGACAGACCATGTCGCGAAAACCACTTTTTTGGATTGGTGACCTCAAAACGTGAAGATCCATCAAAATCTCGACATCGAATTTTTGACATGAATCCAATACTTTCTCTCTATATATATATTACATATATACATAGGTAAGAGAAAGTAAAAATTTAACTCTAGATACGTATTTCGACAATTCCTTGTCATCATCAGAAGAGATTACATTCTAATACGTGAAAGTAGATATAACATATAATATAAACACTAGAGGCAGTTGTACCAACTGTAATATTTCAAAGTAACAAGATTATGTTGCTAACATAACTCTATATAAATCAAATTTACTATTAATATAATAAAATTATAAGAATTACTTTATTATTATTATTATTATTATTATTATTTATACTTTTTATATTTTTAATTACAGTAATAGTTCATTTGATTTAATTATATAGAGTTATGTTGGTAACATAATATTGTTACTTTGATGTATTACAGTTGGTACAACTGCTAGTTTGCATATATGTTTAGAATGTAATCACTTCTGATGATGATAATTTTAATTTAATTAATTTGTATATTTAATTTTAATTTATAAGGAATTAAATAAAAAAACTTGTTAACCGTAGACGTTTCGGTTGCAAATCACGACCTTCCTCAGGAAGATTAATTGTTAAGATACAAGATTAACAGTTTTATTTTTAATTATCATCATCAATGATATATAGATTGTAAGAAGCCCTAAACAAGCAAGTATATAGCTTAAATAATGCTGTATAATTTAAATAATACTGTTAATTTTGTATTCTAGCATTTAATCGTCCTGAGGAAGGTCGTGATTTGCGACCGAAACGTCGACGGTTAATAAGTCGACGGTTAACAATTAGTTTTTTATTTAATTCCTTGACTGCTCTCTCCTAGATCCAATTCAATTAATTTTTAACAGTATTGACTAAATTTTAACGCCTGGTGTTTGTTTTTGCTTACAGAATAGAAATTTGGGGAGGCAAGAAGGTGTTAAAATAAATTAACGCTGATTTCAGATGTTAATCTCTCTGATGGCAGTAAAATTTTCAGTCACAAGATTTAATGCCATGTCTATCTAGATGGTGGCTTTAAAATTTTAACGCTGCATTTGATGCATTAAAATGGCGTCTTTAATGTAATAAGTAAGCTTATGAGCTTTGAGATAAAAGCAACTTGTTTAACGTCGCTGTTTTAGAGAATAGCATTTTTTAACGTCGGTGTTATTACGCGTACTTTACTTTTTTAACATTCCAATTTATGATGTTAAATTGAGAATTTATGTCACTTTATGCCTTTTGCGAATTGTCCCTTTCAACGCCTTCTATATTATTATTCCCTTTGACAGGTGACATAGTCAGGTGGAGGTGACGTGACGTTGGAGATGATTAAGCGAAAAAATGTCTTTTTTTTTTGCTTCTCTCTTGATATTGTTGTTGTTGTTGTTTAAGGGAAATTGGGAACAAATATGACAGACAGGCCTGTTCGTATAAATTTTTTGTCAATTCAGGAAGAAGTTTTTTTGTTGTCTATTACAAAATATGTCGTCATCTCAAAAATTTGCTAAAATATTAATCTCTTTTCTTCTCTATCTTCTCTAGCGATGTATATAACATAATTACGGAAATTGAAATTTAATATATATGTTTAATTATAGAATAATAATTGTGAGATTTAATTATTCTATTTTTAATTTTAATTACCTGCGTCTTCTATAATCTCTTTTATTATTTTTGCTAGGTTATAAAAGTCAAATTTTGTCTGCTTGTAACGCATAGACTCCGAAAGTCCTGGACTGACTTTCATGGAATTTTTTTTAATGGGTAGGGAATTTTCCGGGGGTAGTTTTAGGGTATCATTATGTCAAATTAGGGGTAGGTGACTTCCCTTTTAAGGGATTGACAATTCTAGAATGTTTCTATTATTGTGTTCTCTCTTTCTTTATGAAAAATTAAAGCTAATTAATTATAATAATGAAATAATTAAATCTCTCAAATGACAAATAATAAAAAGTATTATAAAATTAAATTTTCTTTTTTTTTTTCTTAAGTAGGTAGATAAAATTCTTTCTACGCCTTCACAAAGTAGCTAGTATTTATTTAATATCCTTTAGGCTAACATTTCGGTCACGGTCGAGACCATCTTCAGAGCTACAACATAGCAAGGGTGACTTAATGGTATCAATTATATAATTGAGTCTATGATATTTATCTCATATTGACAGCTCATAAGGTATATATTAGACATGGGTCGATACGCGATTTTGCTGTACCAGGTACTCGCTGTTACAGGTACTTGTTCGTACCCTATATTTTTACCAGATATTTTTGTACCCGATACAGATTTCACTCAGCAACGCTAACTTCACATAAATACAAGTAACAGATTCGATACGTAGTAGTAGTAGTAATTTTCCTGGTCTCCAACCGTTGGTAATTTAGCCACAAATCTGATTTGATACTTCGATCATTGTGAAGCTATCAATAAGAACTTGCTTAACTTGAAAAAAGAATAAACATGAAACTATTAAAATATACTTTAGTAATATACAAGGTGTACTTTTATTTTAAAAATTGTATTTATAATTTAAAAAAAATAATTTTTCAAAGTCAAATAAATAAAGAGTACCCCAAATGAAATGTCATTTTACTAGAGACTAAATTAACATTTTTCAAAGTTTTTTCCCCCTGTATTTATAAATATTCTTGACTTGAAAAATCAAAAACTCATAATTATTCATTACTAAAGAGTTTTCCAAACTGACTGAACAGACATTTTTATGTCTCCAAATTTAAAATGTAATGTTATATACTGCACTAGAAAAATAATTAACAAATTTCTTTACTAGCGAAAGAAATTTAATTTATTGAAGTTCATTATGTTTTTAAATTCACAGTTACTTGTATTTTTACTTTTTTAATTAATGTTTTTAAATAAAAAAAGTTTCAAAGTAAAAAAAACATAACTTATTTATTAAAAAAATTTTTTTTTTTTTCATTTCTCCTCTCTTTCTTAAATTAAAGAAAAGAGAAATAATATATTAGTAATAATTAGATTTGTATTTAATTATTATAGGGCCTAGTGAGCAGGGGCGCCGGAACGAATTTGAATCAGGGGGGGCAAAAAATTTTTTTAGAAAATTAAAATAATTTGATATGATCAAATAGTATAAAACAAAAACAAATCTACTATAAAACTTTAAAAAATTTTAAATAAAATCACAATTTTAATAAAATTAAAATTTTAAAAAATTTGCTAGTAATTTTATCAAAAATTTGGAAAAAAATGAATTTCTTACTCTTTTAATTTTTTTTAATTCAGAAGATTTTATTTTTCATAAGTAAAAATATATCATTTTTAAAAATAAATGAAATAAAAGAAGAAATTTTGCCCCCTCTGCCCCCCCTGTAGGATGCAGGGGGGGCAATGTACCCTTGCCCCCCAGTTCCGGCGCCTATGCTAGTGAGAAAAGTAGAGTAAAAAATGTAAAAATGATTCGGAATGACGTTCGAAAAGCGCGCCAGAGCTAGCGAAATTGCCCTGTCAGGAGATTAGAGACGGGGCGGGGCGTCGCGAGTTGAGGGTCGCAAGAGAGAAGGAATGAGAGAACAGGCGAAACGAAAACTGTATCGGGTAAAGAAAAGACGCTCTAAAGTGAAAAGAAAGTATTTGATCAATGCGCAAGCGCGAGAAACCCAGTACGAGTCTAGTGGAGTGTGCCTGAGTAGCTGTTACTCAAATACCTGATATTTTTTGCTCGCACCCATTATGACTATCTGTTACTTTTTCATACCTGATACAAAATATCAGATTGATACAGTATCACCCATGTCTAGTATATATATTTTTTATATTTTATATTACTAGCTGCGGCCTCGCCCCCTGGACCCACCGCCTGCGGCGGACCCTCGCCTATAATTATGAAAAGAAAATTATTATTATTCCATTCCAATCCAGTGCCTGCTTGAGGATTTGTTTACATTCATGGCATACACAAATGAAAAGAATACATAAATATTTCTCTATACGTATGGGAGAAATCGTAACTTTAAAAATTAATAACTCAAAAAGTTATAGGAATTTCTGGATGAAAATTCCTGTAATCCCGAGAAGGTCCTCTTTACGCAAAATAAAAAAATTCATTTCAAAATTCCAACGGGAAGTTGCCTAAATAGAGCGTGACAGACAGACAGACAGACAGACAGATGGACATTAGTGAATTATATATATATAGATTAGTCATGAATTATTAATGTGTTGAAAGAAAATTGTAATCTAAAATTTATCCTCACGCTTGCAATGTTGTAGCTCTGAAGATGGTCTCGACTGCGACCGAAACGTTAGCCTAATGGGTATTAAATAAATGAAATAAATACTGCTTTTCTTTCTTCAAACTGCTACTCATCAAAAAAATAGTATAATATTTATAAAAAGTGTTTTTTTGTTTTCGGAAATCTTTTATAATATACATATAATTTCTATTTAGTCAAGATATTATCTTGAACCCAAATCAGGGGGGATTGTCTATTCGTGGTGATGGCCCCAATATTCCATTCCATGTTCTAGAGAGTGAGGGGTGGTTATTAGCAAAGGGGCCGCCCGCCCGCCGGATTCCCGGGGTCTCCTCTCCTCTATGAGATCGATACAGACAGGGAAGGAGAGAGAGTGTCCCGGACAGACTTTTCCTCCCCTCCCCCTTTTTTTTTTTTTGGAATTTCCACCCACCCATTCTCAAATCTCTTCTGATATTTTATTAAAGCTTTGAAAGGTCGCGGGTTCGGATCCCAGGCCGTTCAATGATTTTTGGATACCAACCCTGGACCCCCAATATGTATATTAATTAACAACGGTTATCTTGTTGTTACTTTTTTTCTCTCTTTCTTGCTTTCCACGGGAGACAATGGGTTGGGGCTTGGGGGGTTGGGGAAAAAAAAAACCCCCCAAAAAAAAAAAAAAAAAAAAAATTGTAAAGAATTTAAAAAAAAAAACTACCCACAGAAAAAAGAAAGATTTTTTTTATTAAAAAAAAAAAAAAAATTAATAATAAAAATTTAATTTATTTATAAAAATTTTTTAATAAAAAAAAAAAAAAAATTAATTTTTAAAGAAGAGAAGAGTCAAATTTGTCTTAAGGTTCTTCGGACAGTACCTCGTAAGTCATAATAGAATCTAAATTTTTTTTTTAAATAAAATTAAAAATTTGAATGCCAAAATTCCTTATTATAATTTAGTCGTGACCTATCATAGTTTATAATTGGATTAAGTTAATAATTTAATTACCAAAAATAATAAATGAATGACTTTCGACTTGAGCAGTATTTCACGGAATATAGAACTGGCAACATTGCATTCATCAGCTATCTATTTTAAATCTTAAAAGCCTTCAATTTTATTTTATTTATTATATTACAATGTTTAATGCAAATCAGTTTAAACACAATGGACGATTTGCGAGAAAAAATATCGTAAAATGGAAAAAAAAAAAAATGTAACTGACATCGAGAAAAGACACTTATGTTATGCGACGTTGCCGGACTGGTCTGAGTCTCGTGATTTCCTTATTTTTAAATATTGGCGACTGTCATTTTGGAGAATTTTTTGACTTTCTTGTTAAAATATCTTTAAAAGCCGCCGTCAGAAACTCTTGATTTTATGTTTAACGTATTCCTCGGAAGTGAATTGATAAAATGTAAGTTTTTTTGTTTTTGTATCTAATGCAGAGGTGGCTATATAATTCAATATGTGTGCGTTTCGTCGACATTCCCCATAGACTACATGTTAAATTTCAATTTTTTAAAAATTAATTACACGATAACCCTGTGTCAGATCTGCTTCAAAATTTTATTTTATACGTATTTGATAGTGATTAATAACATATTAAAAAATTAGCTTTCAATCTATTAAAGTGCTTTAATGTCCGAACAACCTTAAATGGCCTGAGTTGCCGAAGAGACTGTGTGTGAGTGTTAAAAAAAAAAAAATAAATAAAGACGGTAAACAGGAATTATCTTTGCCTCCGAAAAAAGGCAATATGTGAATACAAGATTTGATTCACCCTCTCTTGTAAATTTTTATTTATGACTCAAATCACGTATTTGCAAATTAAATCCCATAAATATTAACAAAATATTGTTCACTCTCTCGCTCTCTTTTTCTCTTTTCCAATATTTTCTGATCAAATCATTTTTTTCTTTTTTATTTCCCTCTCAATATTATGGTAGAAGGCAAAAATATTATAATGATGAAAAATAAAAAAATAAATAAATGACAAAATATTATATATTTAATGATTATAAATTATATATTAGATTTAAGGGGGTTCAGGAGCGACGTCTAAACGTACTTTAATAAAAACTAGACTATTATAAGGAATTTTTTTTTTTAAATGATTTAAATTCATAAAAGATTATTGGGACATCGAGCTATAATTTGTTTAATGACTTAATAATTAAAAAATTATCGTAATTAATTTTTTTGTTATCAAGCAAATACAAAAAAACAATCTGTCCCAATATTCTTTAATTTTTTTTAAATTTAAAAATGAATTTATTGTTATTATTAATCACATATTAATTAAGAAATGTTTAAAATAAGCTTAGATGATTTATTTAAAAATCAACTGTCAAATTAGTTGAGCATTCTTGCAATAGATGGCAGGCTAGTCTAACAGCCGATCCCCTATTAGCCTATATTTATATATTTTTATGCTTTTATAAAAGATACATAATATATAATAACATTTATAAAGTATTTATTGTTAAAAGATCAATGAAAATCAACCAAATGCATTAAATATTATTAGCTACCATTCTGACATCTCTTGCGCAAATTTTTGAATTACTTGATTTTTAGGGCATACTTTTTATGACACACAACGCCATCTTATCGGGAAAAACGTGCGTAACACCTTCGCTACTTTGTTAATGAACAAATAGATTTGTATAAGACGCTACCAATTATTATATTCTAGGCACAAAACATATTTGAGAAATCTTTGTATTCAACTATACCACCATACATGCAACAGTAACACCATCTATGTATCCTACCACTAAGTACACCATCCGCCGGGTCATCTGTGCGACCAGTCCCACCAGATTGTTTTTTTTTTTTTTTTAATTCAATTCTATTATTTTCACATTCAAAATGGCGAATATTTTTAGACTGAGTGTACAGCAATATTCGTTAATAATTGAATTATACCGAACGATCCATCAGCCTATTGCAAAAATCTCTCTCTCTCTATGCCGGAAATAGCCCGTGGCATGGCACGCGAACAACCAACCCAACCAGAGAGCTATTAATAGCCTATTGGAGTCATTTAAGGGCAGGGCAGGTATGAGAAGGACGCGAAGGGCTGGCTCTGCATTGCCGTAAACGGAAAGGGCGAAAGAAATCAAGAGACAAGGAATGGGGCGGGGGTAATTAGATTATAGGCTAAAGCAAAGTGTTCTGTTTGTAAACAAAATAGCTCAAGAACGAAAAGAGCTAAGAGATTGAAATTTTATATTTAAGTTAGGCATCACCCTGTTACGTGACACGAAGCTTTTGAACAAAATCGGCCAAAGAGTACTAGTACTTTACTGATGTACTTTTTTATTTTTTTTCGGTTTTTTTAAAATTTGGTCAAACAATTTTGATTAAAATTCATAAATCAATTATTTTTTAGATGCTCTTTAAAATGTATATTCTCATTTCGCCATTGAAATCTTCTGAAGCACACTTTACTCTTGTACTTCATAGAAAGAAATGGGTGTCATGATAACAAAATATAATGTTTACAAATTTTATTACATCTTGAATTTTAATATATCAGCTGAAACTAAACTAAAAAAATCTGGTGTGACTGTCCCACAACACACAACTTTATTTTACCGAAGATAAGACAAAGTTGTGTGCTGTGCGCCAGTCACACCAGATTTTTTAGTATACGAACATAATCCTATCTTTTTCAAACTCAGGTTTCGGGCAGGACGAAGTTTCGGCTGAAATTTGGCCGAAACTGGCCGAAACTTTTGTTGGTTCCTAAGGTCACACAAAAAATCTGGTGCCACGATCACACCAGATTTTTTGTTTCTCTGTTGATGTAGCCTATATATTTATTGACTGCCCCCCCCCCCCTGATGATAAGCTTGTCCCACTCCTGCCCCCCCCCCCCTCTGAGAATAAGCTAGCGCCGTCACTGTTCTAAGATATTTCATATTAAATGTTTCTTAAATTAGAGTTAAAGAAAAAAAAAAAATGTATTATATATTATGTAATTTAATTTCGATTATTTTTGTATAGATGAATTTTTGCTGAAAAGAGCACATAGTTTTCGAGATATTTGCGAAAAACCATTTTCCCGCAATTTTACCGGCTTATTCCCTCCAAAGGCCCCGGTACTGGAAGTGCTAACTCTAGAGTATCTTTCCATCACTAAAATGCAAATATTAGCCTTCAGAAAACTCTTGCCCATTTTTGTCCCCAGCTCTTGGTCTTTAACCATCCCCCAGTAACCTATTAATAAACTCCATGAAAATTCGTTTAATAGTTTCGGAGTCTATGCGAGTGAAGTTTAGTGAAATGAAGGTCTGTTCTTTTTTTTTTAGACCAAAGGCAAATAAATAAAGCCTTATTTGGGCGCTTGACACACCACTCTAATTACGCCATCGATTAATCCTTATTTAGAAAAGAAAAAAAAAATTTCCATTCCAAATAAAGTATAGTTGTGTGTTGCATAGTTGGAAAGTTTTGCAATGTCGTTGCTGCCTATTTTTTTTTCTATTTGTATTCATCTCTTTTTCATTCTTTGTAAATCTGTTAACTTTTTTATTTCCAATCCATTTTTTTTTTCTTTTTATCTTGATCTCTTTGCCATGTGTCAGAAGCAATATCCTTTACTCGGTTTATTCGCGTGTGCGCGTGCGCGATAGAGGGGGAGAGAGACCTTTGTAAATAATTCATAGATGACAAAAGACTAAACTTGAGCTTCAATTCCTTTTCTATACTCTTTTATTTTCTGGGCAATGAATATTATTACATTTTTTTCTTCTTTTAATTTAATCATGTACCAAATGGCTGCCTGGACCCCTAATATGTATATTAGGGTGTCCGCAAAAAACAAAATTTTTTAATTTCTTTCAGCCGAATATTCTAAAAGTTTAATATTGGAGGTTTTTTTTATAGCTGTGTAGTTGATGTAGTAGGATAATAAAAAGAGAGAGCAGCTAGTTTTCTTTTCTTTTATTAAACCCTCATTGCTGACGTTTCGGTCCTGTTTAGGGCCATCTTCATAAACTAAACTCGATAGAACAGTCACAGAATTTTACTCGCAGACTTTACCATTATAAAATATCTCACCTACTTATCATAATATATATTGTTATAAAATCGACCAACTATGTTAAATATAGGTGAAATATGGAAATTAAAATTTATATTGACAACCCTAATGCTCTGAAGATGGCCCTAAACAGGACCGAAACGTCAGCAATGAGGGTTTAATAAAAGAAAAGAAAACTAGCTGCTCTCTCTTTTTATTATCCTACTACATTCTAAAAGTTGTCTTTTAACTAGAAAATAATAATGGCAAAATTTGGTAACGTTAACCCGTGCCTCATCGGGGTTAAAATTTTGAAAAAGTGCGATTCTATCTAAAAAATCGCAGTTTTTACTTCATAAAACGAAAACAAAGTATCGTAGAAAAATGAATCTTGGCTTATTTCATAGCAAATTTAATTCTCTTGAGGTTTTATAATAACCATTTTTTTCATTAAAACTTATAGATTTAGTGATATTTACAAATTAGCATTTCGATTTTGATATATCGTCGCTTGCATCACGTAGTGACGTATCTCAAAAAAATTAAAAATTGAGATACAACGGGTATGGTGCGTTCTTTACATTATCACAAAGTGACGAATCTGTATTTCCATGTTTTTTCGTATTATTTAGGTTTTGCATATCTACACATTTAATATAACAACACGAACTATATAAACAGCTCTCCTGAAAAATGATAGAAATTGAGATACGCCACTACGTGTTTCAGGCGACGATATTGCTCTTTCTGAAAAATAAGTGGAAAATCACAATAGAGACCCGCGTTTTCCAAATTGTGAGGCGCCCCTCCCTAGGGAGGCGCGGACTAGTCTAAGGGGAGGCGCGAATATTGGCCAGCAAGATCAATTTTCCAAATGATTGCTAGTTTTATAAATAAAATAATTTAGATGATTCTGGGGCGGAGTTTTTAATTAAAATAATAAATATGAATAAATAAAAAAAATATTTTTATACAAATTTATATTTTTTAGTGTTAAAAATTTTTGTTTTTGTATTATTTTATTAAATGGGTGGGGGGAGGGGGGGGGGGCGTCATACGATTAAATACTTTTAAGGGAGGCGTTGTAACATAAAGTTTGGAAACCACTGGCCTAGAGTAAGAGTCATACTTAAAAATTATACTATGTGTAAAATCCAAAGGGAAGTTTTTCAGGGTTTTAATTTTTTTCTAATTAGACGCGAAGCTCGCCGAAGGCGATAGCATTGTTAATTATTTTATTTATTAAGATTGGATTTCAAATGGCTTAAATAAGAATGCCTGGACCCCAACATAAATATATTCTTAATAACGATTATCATAAAAAGTCTTATATGGCCTACGTTGCTGAAACGACTGTGTGGTAATGGGTGTGAATGAGAAAAAAGTGTGTTAAAAAAAAAAATTTGGATTAGGGGTTGAAAAATTGAAAAAAATATTTGTTTAATTTATTTTAGCTAAATTGAAGCCAAATAAATAGAAAACATTCAAAAAATAACGTTGATAGGGGGGATGAAGGGTTGATTATTTAAGAAAGGCCTTGGAATATTCCAAATCACTTGTTGACATTCTTTTCCGGCTCTAAATATAGTTAGATTAGAGCAAAAGGTATTTTTTTACTTTTAATAAAAAGGGAATTGTTATTTTCATCTATTTATTCCTATACAAACAGAGAGAGACAAGTCTCTCTCTCGTTCAGTCGAGCGCGCGGCCTGCTGGCAGGCGCTGCTATCTTTTTTGTGTTTAAAGTGAATCAAAGTGAATAATTAATATAGTGCAACCCACCCTGACCTCACCGTCAACCAACACACCCTCTTGAGAGTCTTATTTAAGGTAATTATTATGCATTTTGTCGTTGAAAAAAAAAATGATAGAAACAAATAATTTGACTGCGAAAAACGATTCTTTTGAATATGAAATTAAATATTTTGTATTTCACTAAGGGTAGAGGGAGAATAATAATATAAATAATAATAAATAATTAATAAGCTGTAGAAAGGGTGAGGGGGAGTGTAGGTGGCATTGAAAAAAAATTTGTTTTTTATTTTTTATCTTTTTTTTTTAAACACTTTCTCATTCACATTCAACACTCACACACACATTCACACAGTCTTTTTGCCAACTCAGGCCATATAAGACTTAATACAATAACCGTTATTAATTAATAATATACATATTGGAGGTCCAGGCATTTCAATTTAAGCCATTTGGTATCCATTTCGGACCCCTGACACTTTAAAGGCCGACTGCTTTAAAGGCTTGTAATTTCCAAATAGGCAAACATATACAAAAGTTGTTTATTAGGGCATTTTCCTTGGCTCTTTAGCTATCACCAGGTGTATTTAAATCTTTAACACCTCTAAGGAAAAAAAAAGATATGGACTAATATATTTATATTTTTTAGATGCATTTTTACATTGTTATTTTTGGTTTTTTTTTTTTTTTTTTTTTTTTTAATTCCCCTTTTTCGGCTGCAGAGGCCATTAGGGTTTTAATTTTACATATATATTAATACATTTATAATACCTTGATAAGGAGCTCAATGAGGAAAGGCAGCCAGCATAAATAAAAACTTTTATATTATTTCATCGACGTTTCGGAAGCTCGTCGCTTCCATCTTCAGGACCTATGGCCATCAAATATTTTTTATTATTAGACAAATTAGAAAAATATACAGAATGTAGTTATAAAATCTTACGAAATAATTGTCGAAATTGACGAGCTTCCGAAACGTCGATGAAATAATATAAAAGTTTTTATTTATGCTGGCTGCCTTTCCTCATTGAGCTCCTTATCAATCATCACCACAGCCATTTCTATTCTTCATTGAACATTTATAATACCGATGGCTACCGGGGATTTTTGGTGTTAAAACAATATAAAAATATATATAAACTAAAAGAAAAAAATTTGTCTTGTAAACTAGAGATATTGATGAATTAAGAAATAAAATTTTAATTAAATTGGTCCATTATTTCCCATAAAAAAAAAAAAAAAAAAATTCGTGAATTTATGTTAAAAAATGGTTAAAAATCTCTCCGTAATTTGGTCAACTTTGCGCGCCTATAACTGTGAAATGGCTACACTATTTTGAAAAAAATTTACGGCTTTGAGTTAGCTAAATATTCAAGTTTAATATCCTAGAATATCATTCTATTTGGTTGACTTTCATTTTTACTTTCTCTTACCTATGTATATATGTAATATATATAGAGAAAGTATTGGATTCATGTCAAAAATTCGATGTCGAGATTTTGATGGATCTTCACGTTTTGAGGTCTCCTGAATCCAAAAAAGTGGTTTTCGCGACATGGTCTGTCTGTCTGTGTGTCTGTGTGTCTGTCTGTGAACAAAATATCTCAAGAACGAAAAGAGCTAGTAGGTTGAAATTTTATATTTAAGTTAGGCACCCCCATGGGACGTGACACGAAGCTTTTCAACAAAATTGGCCAAAAAGTACTAGTACTTTACTGATGCAATTTTTCAGTTTTTTTCGATTTTCTCAAAATTTGCTCCAACGATTTTTTTTTAAATTCAAAAATCAATTATTTTTTAGGTGCTCTTTCAAATGTATATTCTCATTTTGTGATTGAAATCTTCTGAAGACCACTTTACTCTTGTTCTCCATAGAAAAGATAGGAGAAATTGTTGCCATAGTAACAAAATATAAACATTTTGCCATACTTATAAATTTTACATCTTGAAAATCGAATGTACCATACTGTTGGAAACTAAATACATGTCGACACAAAAAATCTGGTGTGACAAGCACAGAACACAACTTTCGATTACCGAAGGTAAGAGAAAGTTGTGTGCTGTGCGCCAGTCACACCAGATTTTTTTTTTTTTTTTTGGTTTGGCCGCTTTTCGAGCGATCCGAACCACTGTGCGACGTTCGGTATAGAAGGTAGACACGCTACCAACTACACCAAGCCCGAGGGCATTTTTTTTTCTTTTCTTAAGTCACCATTATTTACCATTATATTCTTCCTATTTGGCCTACTATATTTTTGTTAATCAAATTACTTTAATATACAATAACAATATTCCGTGCTTAACTCAATTTTGAATTTTTTGGCCTTTGACACACATTTGTATAACAGGGCCCAATTAAGAAAAGGCGAGGGTCCGTCGCAGGCTGGAGCGAGTCCCCGAAGGCGGGCGCCGCGGCTAGTAAATATAAATTCAAATATGACTTGTTCGCTTATCAAAAGTAATTATCCAACAAAATAACAACGTTAGCACCCAAAGGACCTCTCTCTCTGTTATTATCAGTTGATTCTATTGTTTCGTTTCACTCGTGTAATGGATTTCTAATTCCATTTGAATTTTCGCAATTTCAAATTGGAATGGAATCCTCTCTCTCTCTCTCTCTTGGAGAGAGATTAATCCCTCTAAATCCTTTTATCCCAATTGCCGCCATCTTGGATGAAGGTCCGTCTGCTCTCTCTCATCTGAATGCCCTTTTTCTCTTTTTTACTTTCTCGTACCCTATATATGAAATATATAGAGAGAGAAAGTATTGCGATCATGTCAAAAATTCGATGTCGAGATTTTGATGGATATACATGTTTTGAGGTCCCCTGAGTCCAAAAAAAGTGGGTCCCGCAAATTGGTCTGTGTGTGTGTGTGTGTGTGTGTGTGTGTGTGTGTGTGTGTGTGTGTGGACAGATTTTAAGCATGAAGGAGTTGAGCTAGCGGATTGAAATTTTATATTTAACTTAGGTACCTTTGAAGAATCTCAAAATAAGCTTTTGAACAAAATCGGCCAAAAAGTACTAGTACTTTACTGATGTACTTTTTCAGTTTTTTTCGATTTTCTCAAAATTCCCTCCAAGGATTTTTTTAAAATTTATAAATCAACTATTTTTTAGATGCTCTTTAAAATGTATATTCTCATTTTGCCGTTGAAATCTTCTGAAGACCACTTTACTCTTGTTCTTCATAGGAAAGATAGAAATGGTTGCCATGGTAACGGAATTTAAATCTTTTTCTTTTTATTAGATTAAAAATCAATTATTATTTAAATTCCCATTTTTTTTAAATTTATTTGTGTCTTTAATTGTTTCAAAGAAAACATATATGTCTCTCTCTCACTTGCAAACATTATCGTCTCTCTCTACTCTTTTTAAATTCCCTTTCCACCTTATCTTCGCATAGAAACAATGTTAATTTCCTATAGGGATTTGTATGTTAATTTCGATTCAAAAGGGGGTCCCCTTTGGAACTTTTTACTCATTTAAAATTTTTTTTTCCAATTCTTATGAAATTTTCTATTTATTTACGATTCTATATTGTGTATAAAATGTCCAAATATGAGATTAAAATTTTGAAAAATAACCATAGTTTATTTGAAGCAGTCAACATTTAAAATGCAAGTTTGAAACTAAGGTGCTATGGAAATCTAAATATATCTCGACACAAAAAATCTGGTGTGACCAGCACAGTGCCCAACTTTCTCTTACCGAAGGGTAAGAGAAAGTTGTGTGCTGTGCGCCAGTCACACCAGATTTTTTTTTTCTGGTAAATTCTTATCCTACATTTTGTAACGAGTAAAATGATATCCAATTTTGTTATAATTTATTTATTTTAAAGTGAAACTTTTATTTGATCCTCTCAATTTTTTTCGTTTCTCTCTCAGCATGTCGCGTTACAAGCCGTGACGTCAAAGGCCGTGACGCTACAAGCCATGATGTCAAAAATAGGAAAGTTGAAATTTAATATATAATACTAATTATAAAAAAAATAATTGTGAGATTTAATTATTCAATTTTTAAATTGATAAAATATAATTTTTAAAATAATTTAATTGAGAAATAAATATTGTTCTCAGTTTTTAACATGCCTCTATTGATTTCCCATTTTCCAATTATTAAGTTTAGATTAAAAACGCGATTTTAATTGAAGAATTTTCTGAAAATTTTCAGTTAGAAGCCTACGATCCGAAAAAAAGTTTCACTTGCATCGTGGTTTCATAAAACTACACAATGCTTTTTATTTTTATTTGTTTGAATCGTTTATTTGAGAAACTCTATAAGTCACAGTTCAACAACTTTTGGGAAATTGAAAAGAACTGAATAAAAGTTGGTAATGACAAAAGATGGATATTTTTCCAATTTTATTCGATTTTACTCTATCAAATACACCGTCAATAGTACTAGTACTTTTTTAGCCGATTTTGTTCAAAATTTTTGTGTTATCTGCCATCGGGGCCGTCTAGTTTGAATATCATATTTCAACCTCTTGAGATATTCTGTTCACACCATTCAAAACGTGTATTTCCATCAAAATTCGAATTAATTAATGTTTTATCATTAATAAATAATTGAAAAAAGTTTTTTTTGTCCCTGACGTCACTCTAATTTTATTCCCTTTCAGCTACAGAGGCCATTTAACGTATTAAAAGTGTATTTTATTGTTAATATACCAGTAGAGGTTTTTTTAGGAATGGATTTTAATTAAGAAATTTCTTTTTTGTTTCAGGTAAGGAGATTAAAGCAATCTGCCAAGTTGACAAAAGCTGATTAACGTTAGTTTGTTGCAAGTAAGTTTTGTGCCCTATTTTATGTCCAACTCTATTTATTTATACTATTTCGACAACATTCCTTTTCTATGGGATAAATTCGTTTCAATTTTGGCCCTCCCTGGAATCCATCATCTATATATAACATGACCTGGGTATGCGGGATATTTTGAGCTGTTCCCGGGCACTGATTCCAAAAATGCCATGCCATCAGCTCCAGCTTTAGGGTTATAGAGAAAATTAAATTTTAATATTTTAAAATTTGGACACCCCTAATACAATTTTGTCCATCGCAATTCTATAGTTCTTTAGCTTTCCAAAAATCATTCATTCGTGAAAAGATGTTAATAATTAACGAAATTATGAATCAAGGTCTGGTCAATAAGCACTCTGGCTGCCTATCTTTTAGGCGCTAGATATATTTAACTATTTTGTTCATAATTTCGTTAGTAATTAACATCTTTTTACGAATGAATGATTTTTAGAAAGCTAAAGAACTATAGAATATCGTTAATTTGTTTTTTCGCATTCAGAGATGGACAAAATTGTATTAGAGGTGACCAAAGTTAAAAAAAAATTTGTTTCTAATCTTCTAGTCGCGTTTTGCACCACTAAAGCACCTCCGATTGGACTGAAATCTATTTTAACAATCTACATATTTTTATGGGATAAAGTCTTAAAAAATGTAGAAAATTCAAAATAAGAGCACATTTTCTATTAAAATTTAATTTTCTCTATATCTCTAAAGCTAGAGCTGATAGGGCAAACAAAACGGCATTTTTGGAATCGGCGCTACTCCTATACCCAGGAATAGCTGTGTAATAATTTTAATTTTAATTCCCCATAAGATATGAAATCAGAAACTAGTTGATCGATTTTCATGGGTATAGAGAATTTTTTTTTTAAAGCTTTTAAGAAACAATCTGGCCCCCGGGGGGGGGGGGGGGGGTGGGGGTCCTGTCCGCGCGGGGGGCCGGTGTTTTTTTAAATTGCAAGAAAATGGTTTTATGGGGAGGGGGGGGGGGGGGGGGGAAAAAAAAAAAAAAGGGGGCGTATTTGTTCGAGGGGATGATAGATGAAATTTAAGTATGGGGAAAATATTTTATTTGTAATAATTTATTTTTATGAAATACAAGAGTAAAGTGTGTCAAAAATTTTGAGGGAAAACGAGAATATAATTTGAAGAGTCTAAAATAATTGATTTTTGAATTTTAATCAAAATCGTTAGAGGAATTTTGAGAAAATTGAAAAAAATGAAAAAGTACATCAGTAAAGTAAGTATTTGGGATTTGATTAAAAGTATTGGTGGGGTATTAAATATAAATTAATTATCAATTTTATTTAAAATTGACACACACACAAACACAGACAGAAGAAGAGAGAGAATGTGAAAATTTTTGGATTAGGGACTCAAAAAAGATCATCAAAATCTCGAATCGAATTTTGATGATATATATATATATATAATAGGAAGAGAAAGTAACAATTTATTTCGTATGATATAAAAATGCATTTGCCTTTTTTTGTGAAAGTTATTTTAATACCAAATTCTTTTTTTTTTTTTCATTAATTTTTAATTGACATTTTGATGAATTTATTTATTTATTTTGCAATGCAAATCAATTCAAAGGGGGGGGGGGGGGGGTGTCTCTTGAGGGTCAACGGATGCAACGTTAACTCAACCCTCTTGGGGGACATTTATCACTTGGATTTGCTTTGCTTTGCTTTGCACACTCTTGGGATCAATAGCTGAATAGACAGGAGAAGGCTATTTTAAATTCCCTTGTCTATTTAACGACGGGGTCAAAGGGTGTTTGAGAAAAATTATCTGGGGAAAAAAAAACTGTTGGATCAGAAAAATTAAAAATTTTGTTGTTAATCTTCTTCTATATATAATAGCGGAGTGTCCGTCTGTCACGCTTTGTTTGACCAGTATCCCGTTGGAATTTTAAAACGAAATTTTTCTGTCTTATAGAGGACGTTAGGGAGAGTCTAGGAAAAATACTCGGGTCCCGAAATTCCTATAAATTTTTGAGTTATTAATTCCTAAAGTTACAATTTCTTCCATAGGAAATGTATAGAGAAATATTTATGTATTCTTTGCATTTATATATTATATGAATGTAAACAAATCCTCAAGCAGGCACTGGATTGGAATACGAAGTAATAATTTTCTTTTCTGCCCCCTGGCTTGGCGTAGTTGGTAGCAAGCCTGCATTGTATACCAAGGGTCGGGGGTTCGGTTCTGATTTTATTTAACCATTTGGATACCAAATAGCTTAAATAAGAATGCCTGGGCCCCCAATAGATATTATCATATATAACGGATATCGTAAAATCTTATATGGCCTAAGTTGCCGAAAAGACTGTGTGAATGAGAAAAAAAGTGTGAGCAATTTTCATAATTAAGAAAAAAAGCGAGTGCGAGCCAGCTGGAAGGTGGTCCAGGCTCTGCCTCCCTGTATCCCCCCTGTATAGACTCAAAAAATTCTGAAATCCGAATTTCTTAAAAATTGTTATAAATTTATAATTAATTTTTTTTTTTTTTTTTACTTATAATTGTAAAAAACAAAATAACATTGTTTGTTGTAGAATATATTGATAGATATTGGTAAAATACATGATAATAATTTTTCTTTTCAATGAATAGGCCATATACTGGTAGATATATGAACCGTGTTATTCAATGGTGTGTCAAAGACCAAAAAATTCAAAATTGAGTTAAGCATGGAATATTGTTTCAAATGCTTTAATTAATAGTATTTTTTATGAAATATGTCCTAAAAAAATTTATTTTTAATGTAAAAGCATAAAATTATTTTTACAATATTTCAATGCAGGATTTTACATTTTTCAATAATGATTTATGTACTTAACATGTTGTTTCGTAATACTTAATATGAAAAGAACAATTTTTCATTTATGCGTCAAGTGCAAGACATCGTAAACAACTATACGGTTGAGATATATTGTTGCGTTTATGCCCTAAGTATTTTCAATTATGAACACCGGCATCGCTATTGTTTAGAGGTATTTAATATAAACTCAAGAAAATATTAATTTTATTTATTTCAAATTTATATATTCAATACACTATTACTATATTCCATTTGTTGAAAGTTAATACAAGTATTTCATAGCCTACAAAAGTTATCAATAGTTATATTATAATTCATTTTTTACTTTCTTTTAGCCTAATTCTATAATGTTTTCTATCTTTTTCTATGAACTATAGCTATATATATATATATATATATATATATATATATATATATATATATATAATTTTCCAATTAACAATAAATTTATATCGTTTAATTGAGTTTTAACCAGTGTGATTTTAACAACCAATAAAAAGTTATTTACCAAATAATATTATATATATTTTTTCCCTTAAATAAACAAAAATCATTTTTTTTTTTTTGAAAAATGAGAAAATTTTCTCTGAATTCGTAGACGTCAAAATTTAATTTTTTGATATTATTCCTGATAATGAAAATGAAGATGAGGATGAGGATCAGTGCGATTTCGAAAAGACAAGAAAATAAATAATATTAGGTTAGGTTAGGTTGAAGTGGCCGTAATATTAAGTCTATTTCATTATTATAACTTTGATTTACTGTTTCCAAGCTATTTATTCGGAAATTAATTGATGAGAAAATTTTGTTATCACTTTGTATTTAATTTTAAAATATTAATACTATTTAAAATTGATGAATGTGATTTTGATAAAAAGTTTCTATGCTACTAGTATTAAATATAAAGAGACTTTGAAGCATTTTTGCAAATATAATTGGACTTAGAGAATTTTTCAATCATGGGTCAAGGGACTTTGAAGCATTTTTTACAAATATATATCGCACATTGAGAATTTTGTAAAAATAATTTTTTATATTTTATTTTTTTCTCTAAATTAGTCATATTTTTAGAGATAATTTATGAATATCTGCCATAATTACAGTATTTACTTGCACAATTGACAAAAAAAATGATATATAATCTAATAAAAACAATTTAAATCAGAAAAACTTTAATGTTGATTTTCTCAAAACTCGATATTTGGTCTTTGACACACCATTGAATAACAGGGTTCATATATTAATCTTAATCTTCAATTCAAGATGTTCCTTTCTCGGCACTATTGGTTAAATTTTCATATTATTAATAAAATTTTTAAATTTTAAAATAAATAATTTTTTTTGTACAAAAATAATAATTTGAAAACCTACCAATAGTACTTAGACTATGAAAATAAAAATAATTAAAAATTAAACTCCTAACTGGTTGACTCTAGTTGAAACATTTTTAATGAAAATTAATTTTCCATACTATGGGAATTAAATTAGAGAGTAGAATCCGGGGGGAGACAGCCGTCAGGAAATTAACTAAAAAAACTCTTAATTGTCGATGACGTTTCGGGATCTACGTTTAATAATACTGCTAGAGGTCGGAGGTTCGCTTCCTGTCTCATTTGAAATATTATTGGCCTCTAATGCCCATTAAACAACATCTTAAATAAAAAATAATAATAAATACCGCTCTTAAACTCTTGAGAGAAAAAAAGAGAGAGATTAATTATTCATTCGAGAGGAATTATTTATTAGAGCTACTGGCTTGCTTTATTTCCATTGATATCGACATCTCCCTTCTTTTTCTTCTTTTCTTATGTAAATAAATGAAATTGAAATCAAGTGAGTGAGAGTTCCATTCCATTCTCTCTCTATTGACAGGGTCAGTATTGAATTTGTAGTGAGTGTAGACTAATAAAGCACAAAACAAATTTCTTTTCTTTTCTCAGAGGTCAGCAAAGTTCAAATAAATACAAACAAGACCTTGCACGATTCGACTATTGCAACACACACACACACACACACATGTCTTGTTTAATACGGTATAACGACGTTTCGATCAATTCATTTGTTTATATTTACATGTTTTTTGTATGATTTTGTTCTGATTTTTCTTTCCAAAATTAACGAAAAATGTCTTTTTCTTCTGTGATTATTTCAAAAACTATTCAGTTTTCGGAAAAATGTCAAAGAATAAAAACTTTTTTAAATTGAGTAATTTATCATAATATAACAAAGAAATTGAAAATTTCGAAATTTCTGAAAAAACTTTTTAAGTAAAGTACTACTTCCAAGTGACGTATTTACTCCAAAAGTTGATAGAAATCTACAATTTTAGTGTAAGGAGCATATACCAAATTTCATTCATCTAGCTGCTTTGGTTTTTAAGCAATCGTGTTTACACACACACACACACACACACACAGACATAATGCCAAAAATGGTTTTTTTGGACTCAGGGAGGTCTAAAACGTGGAGAAACATCAAAATCTCGAAGTCGAATTTTTTGACGATTACAATACTTTCTCTATACGAGAAAGTAAAAAAAAGGGGCTTCCAAGAGTTGTAGATATTTTAAATAGTTTTAATTTAAAAAGAATTTGATTCGGGTCGATAGCTTTAAAATTTAGGCCGCAACCTTTCAAAATCAGCACCTTGCGACGCGCACCTTAATAAATACGATTTCCACTTTCGACCGTTGGTTCTCGTTGAAACATTTTATTAAATTAAAATTATACAAATTAAACACTAAGTTATTTGTTTCACAGGTTTTATTAATTAAAAAATTAACACTTGATACGTATTTCGACAATTCCTTGTCATCATCAGAAGTGATTACATTCTAATACATGAAAGTAGATATAACATATAATATATATAGCCCTACACTACTCATGTTTCTTTGATGTATTGCAGTTGATACCACTGCCTCTACTGTTTATATATTATATTCTGTATCTACTTTCATGTATTAGAATGTCATCACTTCTGATGATGACAAGGAATTGTCGAAATACGTATCAAGTGTTAATTTTTTTAATTAATAAAACCTTTGAAACAAATAACCTAGTGTTTAATTTGTATATTTAATTTTAATTTAATAAAATACATTTGGTTGCCAAGTCTTTCCCTTAACTTCCAACACCTGCAGCAATTCATGACGTCAAGATTTGAATTCAGGTGATAATTTTCCGTAATTTTTTGTAGAAGAGGGTTATTTTTTCACTTCCATGTCGAAAAAATTGTCCTTATTTCGAAATGATGCCGTAAATTTAAGCCCTCTATTGTCTAAAAATTCAAAGTTACACCTTAGAGATCTCCAAATTGCAGAATATAGGCTTTGAGTTCCTTTAAAATTAATAAATTCAATGCTTCGAAAAGCGCCAAAGCATACAAGTTGCATCAATTCTCGAAGGTTTACTTTGAAGATTGCAAGGTGGACGTGCAGATTTTTAAATATTTTTAAACAATTATTTTTCAGAAATTTCATTAGCTGACAACTGATTGCAATGTACAGTTTCGGTCATCTAGTGTGACCATCATCAGGCCAATATATATCAAATATACCATGGGGAACATAAACATTTGCACCCTGAGCCATTTGAAAGACGCCTACTAGTTAGGCAGCCCAATTGACTCACCACTACATATGCAGTGTCTGTGTGAATTTACCTGAGCTAGGGTTCTGAGGGTCTTTTAGGATAGACCATAAACCACCTCTTTTCAGCAATATAGCGCTTAGCCTTTTTTTTTATCTCAATATTTAAACTTTTTTTTTTTTAATTTCATCTTGTTATTTGGAAAAAAATTAACTTATTTCAAATTTTGAAAGAAACTTGTATCCCAATTTTTATTAAAATTTCTCCGATATCTATAGACCTTTATAATAATATCTCTGGCGTTAAAATATTCTTATTAAGAAAAAAATCTGGTGTGACTGATCGCACAGCACACAACTTTCTCTTACCTTTGGTAATCAAAAGTTTTTTTTCGGTGTCTAGAAGAGGAATTCGCAAATTCTTTATTTAAAATTTATTTATTGTCCAAAGGGATGGTTTATGGTTTATCCTAAAAGACCCTCAGAACCCTACCTCAGGTAAATTCACACAGACAGTGCATTTGTAGTGGTGAGTCAATTGGGCTGCCTAACAGTAGGCGTCTTTCAAATTGCTCAGGGTGCAAATGTTTATGTTCCCCATGGTACTTTAATTTACAGGACATTACATTTTACATTTTATTACAATTGCATTATTTTATTTTATACAACATTTAAAAATTTTTTCCTTCTTTTTTTATACGAAATTTTATAAATAGCCAACATTCTCAATTCTAATTAATGATTCAAAAATAGAGCAGATATTATTAAACAAATTTATAATTACCTAAAATTTCTTTGTTTCTTTCTAAAGATACATGTGATAAACATATATTCAGTTCACCAGACTTGTAGATCAGAATAAGGGTTACCTAATTGAATTTTTAATTAGTTTAATTTAATTTAATTTAATTTAAAATTATTTAAAAATTTGCACGTCCACCTTGCAAACTTCAAAGTAAACCTTCGAGAATTGATGGAATTCTACTTGAGCTGTTTCTTGAATAGCATACAAGTTGTGTGATGTGTTGCCTTCCACCAGCATCTCTCTTCCGATTAAACAATCATTAGAATCGTCAACATGATTGCATGCATTATGTCATGTTGACACTTAAAATATTATTTTTTTGATAATCCACGTTCTCTTTCTCTCTTTTCTTAAAATAACAACAATGTTTTCTTTTCTCTTATCAATATGATAAAAAAAAAAAGAAAGAAAGAAAGAAATATGTGACTCAACTCTAAACTTGACTAAAGAGTTAGTCATCAGCATTTGAAAGAAAAAAAAAAAAATATATATATGCATTCCAAATGTTTGATTGATAGAGGATGGTGAGAGTTTATTCAGCAGAGGCCGCCTTAGTCGAACCGTGCGCCCATTTCTTCTATTAAATTTTCCCATCAAAATAAAATTGTAATTTCTGCACATAAAAAATATATCCGTCAACTAGATTCAGAGTTCATTTAAATAGAATCTCCCATTTATTATAGATCAAAAATATATTTTCCGTTGCTCCAACAAGGGGAGTTCATAGCCTTCATGTCACCGATTTGAACGAAATGTGTAGTACTTAATGAAAAACAAATTCTGTTAAAGCGAGAGAACACACTACTCAACCGTTCGTCAAAAAAAAAAAAAAAAATGTTAAAGATTTTGCCAGCATGCCTTAAGCCGTTGCTGGGTAGATCGGTAGCGTTCATTCTTTGTAAACATGAAATCCCGAGTTCGAATCTCGCCCTGTGCAACTATTTTTTTTTTGTGTAATTTATTTTTATATTTTGGATTTCTAAGAATATTTTTTAATATTAGAGTCATTCCACGTCAAATCGATACACTTTTGAACCTCACCATCTTGGATTTCTATGAAATTTGGGTCATAGGTAGAGTCAATAGAGACTAAGAAAAAGCCCCAATTTCAACTTGATATCTCAACTTGTTTAAAAGATATGACGAGTTAAAGTTGTCAAAAATGGCAAAAAATCGACCTAACCACATCTATTTAAATTGCTATAAAATCTCTTAGAGATGAGATAGAGAGAAGAATGAGGTGTCATTTTACAGCTTTTTAGATGCCCTTTCCAATGATATACAACACACCTGGGGTGGTAATAAAAAAAATTTTTTTAATTTCAAAATCAAAAATTTAAATTAATTTTTCTAAAAAAGTACCCCTTCGAAAATTTTGAAAAAATTCTAAAATAATCCTTGTTTAAAGGATTAAAGATAAAACTAAGTTACATCATGGGATCATAATGGGTTCATATAGAAAAATTAATTAAAAAAAAACCCTTTCTTTAGATTTTTGCCATAAAAGTGCAAAAATATAATTTTTTTTCAAAAAGTACCCCTTCGAAAATTTTGAAAAAAATTCTAAAATGGTCCTTGCTTAAAGGGTAAAAGATAATATAAGCCTCATCGAGGGATCATGATGGGATCATAGAGAAAAATTAATTAAAACAATCCTTGCGTTAGATTTTTGTCATAATTGGGAAACACTACACAGGCTAACAGTGATTTTGGTACCGGGGATATTTTGAGCTGATCTCTGAAGATATGCGACGTCCTTTTTCCAAAAATGCCGTCAGTTTTGCTCGAATAGCTCTAATTTTAGAGATATAGAGAATATAACATTTTA
This sequence comes from Euborellia annulipes, assembly GCA_023213315.1. Classification (NCBI taxonomy): domain Eukaryota; kingdom Metazoa; phylum Arthropoda; class Insecta; order Dermaptera; family Anisolabididae; genus Euborellia; species Euborellia annulipes. The sequence continues at coordinate 33,165 of JAKCPI010005872.1, forward strand.
ATAGAAATTCTGCTCTAAAGCGGCTCTCATTTTGAGTTTTCTAGATTTTTTTATGGTGTTTTCTCTTAAAAATATACAGGTAGCTAAGATACATAGAAATCTAAAGATTCAGCCCCATTGGAGGTGATTTAGTGGCGCAAAACACGAATAAAGGAGTAAAAAAATCCAATTTTTCCAGTTTTTCTTAACTTTGGACAACCCTAAAATTTTTTTAACATCCCTAAATGCAAAAATCGTATATGTACGTTATTCTGTAATTCTTTAGCTTTCCAGAAATCATTCATTCTTGCAAATCGGTTAATTATTAACGAAATTATAAACAAAATAGTTATGTCAGCTCTATCACTATACGGTATAGTGATAGAGCTGACATAACTATTTTGTTTATAATTTCGTTAATAATTAACCGATTTGCAAGAATGAATGATTTCTGGAAAGCTAAAGAATTACAGAATAACGTACATATACGATTTTTGCATTTAGAGATGTTAAAAAATTTAGGGTTGTCCAAAGTTAAGAAAAACTGGAAAAAAGTGGATTTTTTTACTCCTTTATTCGTGTTTTGCGCCACTAAATCACCTCCAATGGGGCTGAATCTTTAGATTTCTATGTATCTTAGCTACCTGTATATTTTTAAGAGAAAACACCATAAAAAAATCTAGAAAACTCAAAATGAGAGCCGCTTTAGAGCAGAATTTCTATTAAAATGTTATATTCTCTATATCTCTAAAATTAGAGCTATTCGAGCAAAACTGACGGCATTTTTGGAAAAAGGACGTCGCATATCTTCAGAGATCAGCTCAAAATATCCCCGGTACCAAAATCACTGTTAGCCTGTGTAGTGTTTCCCAATTATGACAAAAATCTAACGCAAGGATTGTTTTTAATTAATTTTTCTCTATGATCCCATCATGATCCCTCGATGAGGGCTTATATTATCTTTTACCCTTTTAAGCAAGGACCATTTTAGAATTTTTTCAAAATTTTCGAAGGGGTACTTTTTGAAAAAAATTATTTTTTTGCACTTTTATGGCAAAAATCTAAAGAAAGGGTTTTTTTTAATTAATTTTTCTATATGAACCCATTATGATCCCATGATGAAACTTAGTTTTATCTTTAATCCTTTAAACAAGGATTATTTTAGAATTTTTTCAAAATTTTCGAAGGGGTACTTTTTTAAGAAAAATTACTTTAAATTTTTGATTTTGAAATTAAAAAAATTTTTTTTTATTACCGCCCCAGTTGTATTGTATATCATTGGAAAGGGCATCTAAAAAGCTGTAAAATGACACCTCATTCATCTCTCTATCTCATCTCTAAGAGATTTTATAGCAATTTAAATAGATGTGGTTAGGTCGATTTTTTGCCATTTTTGACAACTTTAACTCGTCATATCTTTTAAACAAGTTGAGATATCAAGTTGAAATTGGGGCTTTTTCTTAGTCTCTATTGACTCTACCTATGACCCAAATTTCATAGAATCCAAGATGGTGAGGTTCAAAAGTGTATCGATTTGACGTGGAATGACTCATTAATAAATAAATAAAAAAGTTTTTTTTAATTGTAATTTTTAACATGTTGTTACATATATTTAAAGAAAATTCAAATCCTTTCTGTCAAAAATATAATACAGTAAAAGGAAATATTTAATATTATATGAGAAATAGTATTAGTAGAAAGAGTATTAAATATTTCCTTATACTGTATTATATTTTTGACAGAAAGGATTTGAATTTAAATATATGGAAAAACATGATAATAATAAAAAAAAACTTTTTATTTATTTATTAATATTAAAAAATATTCTTAGAAATTGAAAAAAAATAAATTACACAAAAAAAAAATTGTTGCTCAGGGCGAGATTCGAACTCGGGATTTCATGTTTATAAAGAATGAACGCTACCGATCTACCTATCGCGGCTTTTGTAATTGTTAGCAACGACTTAAGGCATGCTGGCAAAATCTTTAACATTTGTTTTTTTTTTAGACGAACCGTTGAGAAGCGCGTTCTCTCGCTTTAACAGAATTTGTTTTTCATTAATCGGTGACATGTAGGCTATGTACTCCCTTTGTAAGAGAATTTCTTATTTTTTGATTAATTTAAATTTATTATTCAATATGATTTGAAATTCCTATCTTAATTTAAATTTTTTTTATTTATTTGAAATTCCTATCGGGATCCCTGTTTATTTACCCGAGGTGCTTACGTGTACGGAGACACACACCTCAAACCCAACCGGCCTCTGGCCGTAGCCATCTACCGGCACCCCGTGAAGTTACATCATTTCCTATCTCTAAGTTTACATTAAATAAATATTTTTATTTAATGAAAAATCCCGCACGCCAAGGATTTGAACAGGGATCTTCTTTGCTAGGGACACGAAAAAAGTATCGATACTTTTGTTTCGATACTAGTACTTTTTTTACTCGATACTTTTCTTTCGATACTTTACTCATATGAGTACTTGATAGCCGGTATCGAATGAAAAGTACTCATTCAAATATCATTTTTTTTTTAAGTTTTTTCGGCATCTTAGGCCATATAGACATACTTTAAACGTTATACAAATATTTTAATTACGATTCTGTCAAAGAATATAGCATATTCTTTTATATATTTTTTTTCTCTCGATATAAATAGTAAGTTGATATATATCAAAAGGTCGATATTTGTGGGATAGACTTTATTCCATCATATTCCTAATAATTATTTATTAATAATTGAAAATTTGATACTTTTTAATAGAAACCCTTTAATTTAATAACATGTCTAATTTAATTTTTTTTGTATATTGCAAACTATAGTATTCACTAAATTTAAAAGTGAGCAAATATTACATAGAAATGCAAATTATAAACTAATGATAACACTAGTCGACAGGGTTTTATTCACAAGAAATCTGATTAGTGAACCCAGTATATTTTTTTATACTGATCTCAGATATGTAGTTAGAATTTTTCCATCAGGCACAGTTTTAGATATATAGAGAAAAATAAATTTTAATAGCTCTAAAACGGCTCTTATTTAGAATTTTCAAGATTTTTTAAAAACTTAAAAATTCGATTTTTCTATTATAAATTTTAAGCCTTTTACGGCACTTGTAAATTATTGTGCTCAAATTTTATATGTATTAAACCTATCTGCATATTTTTAATGGTGTTGTCTTAAAAAAAATCTTGAAATTTCAAAATAAGAGCCCTTTTAGAGCACATTTTCTATTAAAATTTATTTTTCTATATATCTCTAAATCTGAGCCTGATGGGGAAAAACTGAAATGATATTTGAATTTATGAAAAATACTTCTAGAATCGCATATCTTTATTCTTGTGAATGTAATAAAGTTCATTTTTGTCGACCAGTGAAAATGGACAGACTTATTTTGGCGAAATTCGTATTTTGGTTGAGAAAGCCCCGTCCTCCTGGTGCTCATTACTTTGAGGAAAATGGCATACCAATATACCCCATAGAACTTCCGTTGTGCCCTTTGAACGACGTCAGGAGCCTAAGAAGAAAAAAAACTTAAAAAAAGAGGAAAAATACTCAAACTTTAAAAAATACTCGATACTTGGTGGTATCGATACTTTACTTTCGATACGATACCAAGTACAAGTATCGATACTTTTTTCTCGATACCGTATCCCTATTCTTTGCAGAAGCTGACACTAGACATGGGTGATACTGTATCAATCTGATATTTTGTATCAGGTAGGAAAAAGTAACAGGTACACATAATGGGTACGAGCAAAAAATATCGGGTATTTAAATATCAAAGTAAAAATCAGATAACTTATTTATAAAAAAAAATATTTTTTTCATTTCTGCTCTCTTTCTTAAAGCGGAGAAAATAGAAATAATGTATAAGTAATAATTAGATTTGTATTTAATTATTATAGGGCCTAGTGAGAAAAGTAGAGTAAAAAATCTAAAAATGATTCGGAATGACGTTCGAAAAGCGCGCCAGAGTAATAGCGAAATTGCCCTGTCACGAGAGAAGAGGCGGGGCGGGGCGTCGCGAGTTGAGGGTCGCAAGAGAGAAGGAATGAGAGAAAAGGCGAAACGGAAACTGTATCGGGTAACTGTATCGACGCTCTAAAGTGAAAAGCAAGTATTTGATCAATGCGCAAGCGCGAGAATAAGGTATGAGTGAGAAACAGATACGCGTCCTGTCCAGGTCCAGTCGAGTATGCCCGAGTTGTTGATACTCATATAACAGATACAACAAGTATCTCTTATTTGCTCGGTATTCGTTTCTCACTCGCTCCTGATATCTCGCGCTTGCGCATTGATCAAATACTTTAGAGTGTCGTTTCTTTCTTATCCGATACAGTTTCCGTTGCGCCTGTCCCAGGCCTGCTCTCTCTTTCCTTCTCTCTTGCGACCCTCAACTCGCGACGCCCCGCCCCGTCCCTTCTCTCCTGACAGGGCAATTTCGCTATAGCTCTGGCGCTCTTTTCGAACGTCATTCCGAATGATTTTTACATTTTTTACTCTACTTTTCTCACTAGGCCCTATAATAATTAAATACAAATCTAATTATTACTAATACATTATTTCTCTTTTCTTCTCTTTGAAAAAGAGAGCAGAAATGAAAAAAATCTTTTTTTTTTTAATAAATAAGTTATCTGATTTTTACTTTGAAACTATTTTTTTTTTTATAAAAACATTAATTAAAAAAATAAAAATATATGTAACTGTGAATTGAAATACATAATGGACTTCAATAAATTAAATTTCGTTCGCTGGTAAAGAAATTTCTTAATTATTTTTCTAGTGCAGTATATAAATTGACATTTTAAAATTGGAGACATTAAAATGTCAGTTCAGTCAGTTTGGAAAACTCTTTAGTAATGGATAATTATGAGTTTGTTCTCAACACAAGAATAAATAGCTTAGAAAACATTTGAAAAAATGTTAAACACGTTGTTATTGACTTGAATTAATGTAAAGTTAGCGTTGCTGGGTGAAATTTGTTTCGGGTACAAAAGTATCAGGTAAAAGTATCGGGTCAGAACAAGTACCTGTAACAGCTGGTACCTGGTACAGCAAAATCGAGTAACGACCCATGTCTAGCTGACACCCTAGCTCACTACACCAGTGAGCCATCCGCTTTGGAAGTACAGATTAATATATATAAAAATAAAATTTATTATAAATTATTAATTGATGAATAATAAATGCGAGTTTTTGAACTAACTTTAAATAATTTTTTTTTTTACATTTATTGAAAAAAAAAAAGAAATTATTTAAAGTTAGTTCAAAAACTCGCATTTATTATTCATCAACTAATAATTTATATTAAAATTTTTTTTGTTTAAATTATTCATAAATTAACAAATTCATCCCAGCACCAGGAAGTAGTTTAATGATTTTGCGGCTTTTAATGATAAATTTAAATTATTTATTATAAAGTAATAAATGGGAGATCAAATGTTCCATATTAATAACTCTGAATCTAATTGACGGATTTTTTTTTTTTTTTTTTTTTTTTTTTTTTTTTTTGTTCAGTGATTAGTTACATTTTTTGGTAAAACTTAATCTACTACTACCCCTAGGGATACGGTATCGAAAGAAAAGTATCGATACTTGTACTTGGTATCGTATCGAAAGGAAAGTATCGATACCAAAAAGTATCGGATGAAAAGTATCGATACCACCAAGTATCGAGTATTTTTTAAAGTATGAGTATTTTTCCTCTTTTTTTAAGTTTTTCGGCATCTTAGGCTCCTGACGTCGTTCAAAGGGCCCCACGGAAGATCAATGGGGTATACTGGTGCGCCATTTTCCTCAAAGTAATGAGTACCAGGAGGACGGGGTTTTCTCAACTAAAATACGGATTTCGCCAAAATAAAAGTCTGTCCATTTTCACTGGTCGACAAAAATGAACTTTTTTTCTTTCACAAGAATAAAGATATAGATATGAGATTCTAGAAATATTTTTCATAAATTCAAATATCATTTCAGTTTTTCCCCATCAGGCACACTTTTAGAGATATATAGAAAAATATTTTAATAGAAAAAGTGCTCTAAACGGCTGATGCAAAAATTCTAATTACATATCTGAATTCACTATAAAAAAAAAATGTACTAAATTCACTAATCAGATTTCTTGTGAAGAAAACCTTGTCGACCAGTATTTTTATTAGTTTATATATTGGCCTTTCTATGTAATATTTGCGCACTTTTAAATTTAGTAAATACAGTTTGCAATAATACAAGAAAAATTAAATTAGAAATTTAATGATATTAATTGAAAGGGTTTTTATTAAAAAGTATCAAATTTTCCATTATTAATAAATAATTATTAGGAATATGATGGAATAAAGTCTATCCCGCAAATATCGACCATCTGTTATATATCAACTTAACTATTTATATTAAGAGAAAAAAGAAAATGCGATATTCTTTGGCAGAATCGCAATTTAAAATATTTATATAACGTTCAAAGTCTGTCTATATGGCCTAAGATGCCGAAAAAACTTAAAAAAAAAAGAAGATATTTGAATGAGTACTTTTCATTCGATACCGGCAATCAAGTACTCATATGAGTAAAGTATCGAAAGAAAAGTATCGAGTAAAAAAAGTACTAGTATCGAAACAAAAGTATCGATACCAGTAAGTATCGATACTTTTTTCGTGTCCCTAACTACCCCCTGTTACGAATTACCAGCATCCCTACAACCAAAATATAAAGATATGTGTTAATTCTCGAGAAATGTTTATTTATTCCCTTATAAGGATCTCGAATAGTTTCCATTTGCTTTCGTCATCAAATATTCAAGAGGACAGACGACACTCTCTCTCTCTGTCAGTCTTTTAAATTTCATCGGTAGCGAGGAAACGGGGCTAGGGGGGGGGCGTTTAATGAGTCATTCATATCATTTCTAAGATTACGTCATTTAGTTCACGAGGGGATTTTTTTTTTTTTTTTTGATTAAATCTTTAAAAAATAGGACGAATTTATCTAAATCTCTATAAATGATAAAGTCTGTTTTCTCAAGACTCTTATTGGGGAGTTTTTTTTTTTGTATTGAGGGAGGTTGGAAAACAAGTCTGAAGAGTTATATTTAATATCCAAATCCCATTCTAATCTTTTCTAAATCAAATCACATTTAAAAAAAACACATTCAGTATCGAGTTACTCTAGACGGCAAGAGATGGCGTTAGTTGTTCCCATAGGGATACAAGGGATTTATTCAATTTCATTTGACAGATTCCAGCTAATTAATTAAGGGTAAAAAATTAATTATTTTTTAACACAATGATTACTAATTTAATTATCTATAAGTTATAGAGCGAATTTTTTAAAATATCCTTTTATTTAATGCGTTTAATCTAAAAAAAAAATGATTTTTTCGAAAATCAAAAAAAGGGCTTTCTATAAGTTGTAGATATTTTAAATAGCTTTAATTTAATAAAAAAATTTGTGGTCGATAGCTTCTAAATTGTGGCCTTGGGATCTCCCAAAATTAGCACCCCGAGACGCGCACCTTAACAAGTAACGTAACCCAAACATGAAATTCCGATTTCAATGAAACTTTGTACAATTAAACAACATATGTATTAAACGAGAAAAAATTCGACCAATAAAATAACAGAACTTTAAAAAAATTTTGAATTTTTAAAACAGGTAGATTTTCAATTTCAAGTTGTCTTGAAAGGGGTTTTAGCTGTTTGTTGAGTGAATTGATTGTTGGATTTTGAAACTTTTCAGCTTGATAATGTTATTGAAGGGGAAGTTAACAGAAATTAATGGGTTTGGTGTAAGCTATGGGTTAACGGGGGCGCTTGAAGAAGGAGAAGGCACTTACGGGAGACCTAGTTTTATTTCAAAATTATATTATAAAAGAAAATAGATCTCTGTCTGTCCACTTTGATTTTGAAAATTTTTAAACAAGATAGATTTTTAGCTACAAAGTGTTTTGAATGGCCATTAATACTATTGTTGAGATGCTAGATAGAAACCTAATGCTAATTCTAATCTATTAATTTTAGGCATAATTATCAATTGTATGAAATCACTTGAATTCAATATTGAATATAAGTTAAGTCTAACTTGGAATTTGAAACACTTTTTTAATGATTTTCACTATTGTACTGATTTTCAGGAATAAAAATTTTAAAAATAAACTGTTCATTCATTGGTCGAAATTTTTTCAAATTTATATATAGATTTATCATTTATTTAATTGTACCAAGTTACAATGAAATCGGAATTTCATGTTTGGGTTACTTTACTTGTAAGACACAATAATGAAACACTTGCTATATTTATACCCGTATTCATAGTTGTTCCTTAAGGAAGAAGGAACCCTTAAACCTCAGTTCTTGTTTCATAAACGTTCCTTGAGCCAAAAGGCTTCCCTAAATGCTCCCTTTTCCCAAGGGAAGTCGCGAGGTCACTTAAGGGAGATTTTATAACCTTTTATAACCTATTTCTTATATTTGTAAATAAATTTAAAAAAAAAATTTTTTTTTTTATTTATTTTTTTTCTCGTCAACCAGGGTCTATTTGAATCGCTTTCTGCAGAAAGGCATCTAGTCCATTTTCAGTTTTTTGATAAAATTTTTTTAAATAGGTCAACACATCGTTTACTGCATAAAAGGCACTTGCCCACCAAAAAGTGAGGCTTCAGTTTTCATAATTCATCATTTAAAATCCTCATATTATGTTTTTAAACCATTCTTTGCCTCTCCTAAAAATCTTTAAAATATGGACGTTGCCTTTCTGCCGTAAGCGATTCATTTGTTCTGAATGTCAATTAATAAATTTAATTTAAATATTTTAAATTATTCATTATATATACCGTATATATATTTATATTTATTAATTTAATGGATTAAAATTTCAAATAAATATGGATAATGATTTTTTAAACAAATCATCAGACGAGTAATTTGAAGACGAAAGGGAAGGTAATCGAATTCAATTGTAACCTTCTAAAAAATATCTACGAGATTGTGAAAATAAAATAGAATTTGTTGATCAACTTCCCTTTCGTTAAAGATACAGAGACTCTTGTTCGAGTAGTACATTCCTGAGCCATATAATTTTTTGTCATCTCTTTCCCATGCTTCTGCCTTTTATTTTAAAGTAATGACACATGTTTTTTTATTTTCAATAGCGTTTCCTTCACTCACAAATTGGGCAAAAAGCAATTTCTCTTACTCAATGTAATTTTTTATTTCCATTTGATTATTTTATTTTGACCTGTAGACCTATATAATGAAAAATGAGAAAATTTTGGTTCGGGTAAGGTTAGTTTCGGGCAGTCAAATTGCTAACTTCATGTCATTTATCACTAAAAATCCCTAAAATATTACTTCCAATTGCCTCCTTAGCAAAGGAAGACCTGAGATCCCTCTATGAAATAAGGAGGCCTTAAGTTTTCAAGGCTTCCTTAGGGAAGGCTTCCTTTTCCCCTAAGATAAGGCTTGTTTATGAATACGGGCATAATATATTTAGAAACTTCCAAGCAGAAACATGGCAGACATGGAGCCATGTCAAAATAATTCAAATAATTGAGCAGGATCCAGGAGGATATTAATTTTAAATGTAAATCTTTGACTATTTGCTTTCATTTCCGCCTCTTCTCGAACGGAATTTAATTAATAATAATAATAATAATCTCTCTGCAAGTTTAGCGATAACAATAATCGATTATCTCTCTCTCACAATTGGAATTGTTTTTCTCTCTCTCTCTTTGAGACTTTAACCCCAAAAGTTTGTTTAGTTTGTAGATCTATTTACTCTCATAGAAAATATACAAATTTCTCAAATTCATGTGTTGAATTAAATTTTAATTAAGAAGAAAATAAAAAAAAAATCTGGTGTGACTGGCGCACAGCACACAACTTTCTCTTACCCTTCGGTAATCGAAAGTTGTGTTCTGTGCTTTTCGATTTTCTCTAAATTTGCTCCAACAATTTTGATTAAAATTCAAAAATCAATTATTTTTTAGATTCTCTTTAAAATGTATATTCTCATTTTGTGATTGAAATCTTCTAAAGACCACTTTACTCTTGTACTCCATAGGAAAGATAGGAGAAATGGTTGCTAGTGGTAACAAAATATAAATATTTTGCCATACTTATAAATTTTAAATCTTGAAAATCGTATATACCATACTGTAGGAAACTAAATACAAGCACAGAACACAACTTTCGATTACCGAAGGTAAGAGAAAGTTGTGTGCTGTGCGCCAGTCACACCAGATTTTTTTATTTTATTTTGTCTGTTACTGTATATAATTAATTAATCATCAAACTTCAAATTCTTTTAATCTTCCTAAATCCCACAAAATCAAAGCAATTAATCGATTATTCAATTAAAATTGAAAAATTTAAACAAATAATGTATGTGAGATTTAAATATATTAATTAAATTAAATATTTAATGAGATCTCGATATATTCTTTGAAATAACGAAGTTTGAAATCTTGAAACGCAATTTTCTTTTCGTTTTTTGACGAATAACTTCTGAATTACTGAACGGATTGTCATGAAATTTGCTCCAGGCCTAGAGACTATCGTCTTAATTATTACGGCTGAGTTTTAAAAGATTTGGATCAGAGGAAGCTGAGAAAATCGTGGTTTAAGATAATAATTGACCGCTCATTTTTACCGCTCCCTGCGGGCCGATTCATTTCTAATTTTAATACATTTTTAAGCCTACTTAGGACTAGAAATTTGCCAAACCTCATCCTAATCTGATGAATAATTCCAGAGATATTAGCACCACCAGATTTATTTCGTTTGATAAAAATCTATAAACTCTTCATTTATTTGACAAGTGAGTGCTTTATTTATTCTGGCTTATTAATTTCGATGCCAGAGATTATTTGTATGTGTCACTCACTCCGTTTTAAGGGCGTGGAGGGAATATATAAAAGCTAAAAGCCCCGGGGTGGGGGGGCGGGGGGCTCCCCTCCTTTCTCTTTCTCTCGTTGCTTACATGTCTACTAATTCCGATTACTTTTACTCTTACTCAACAGCGATAACAATAGTAACATTTCTATGAATTATAATAGGAAGGAAATGACATTTTTTTTTTTTTTTTTAATCCTCTTTAATTTAATAAAACGAATTGCTCTATCCATGGAATACGTACAAATAATAAGCTTTTTGTTGCTCTTGGGGTTTTTAGGGGCTCGTTTGCGAGAATTCGGGTTTACAATAAATAAATATTCATCTGACTGGGCTCTCAGGGTTCAGGAGCGACGTCTAAAATTACTTAAAAAAAAAAACTAGACTATTATAAGGAATTTTTCAATGCGGTTTTTTTTAAATGAATTAAATTCATAAGAGATTATTGGGACATCGAGCTATAATTTGTTTAATGACTTATTAAAAAAATAATGAAATTAATGTTTTTGTTATCAAGCAAATACAAAAAAACAATCTGTCCCAATAATCTTAAATTTTTTTTTTTTAAATTTAAAAATGAATTTATTGTTATTATTAATCACATATTAATTAAGAAATTTTTAAAATAAGCTTAGATGATTTATTTAAAAACCAACTGTCAAATTAGTTCAGTATTCTTGCAATAGATGGCAGGCTAGTCTAACAGCCGATCCCCTAATAGCCTATATTTATATATTTTTATGCTTTTATTAAAGATACATAATATATAATGAGTATTTATTGTTAAAAGATCAATGAAAATCAACCAAATGCATTAAATATTATTAGCTACCATTCTGACATCTCTTGGCAAATTTTTGAATTACTTGATTTTTCGGGCATACTTTTTATGACACACTACGCCATCTTATCGGGGAAAAACATGCGTAACACCTTCGCTCCCGTTCCCCCTTAAGGCTATCAATATTGAGGGATTATGGAGGGGGGGGGCATTTTTTAGAATTTTATTTTATTTTAATTATTAGGCATTTTCCTAAAAAAAAAAATATTATTCTTGAAAAATCTCTATATAATAAGATAATCCTTTATACCAAAGGTCGGCAACCTTTTTCGGACGGCTCGCCATTTTCAAAATAAAATTTTTTATGCGGGCCGTACAATCAAATATTAACAACAAAACAAAATAAAATTCTTTTTCAATATTTCCAGAGCTTGAAAGAGAGAATGGTTTTTATTTTTCTCGTTGTTTGAAATTTTTGATGCTTATATTTCTTGATTTTTGAGAGGGCCTGAATAGTCTAAAAAAAATACACCTTTGGCGGGCCCCGCAAAAAGTTCCACAGGTTGCCGACCACTAAAGTCAGTGGCTTCGAGATTGTAGAAAAGTGAAAGGGGGCAAAAGCGGTCTTTGATTGTTTATGGCCCCGATGGGCGTAACTAGGGGGATCCCGGCCCCCAGAAAGCTCCCCGACCCAAGAAAAATTGAGTCAATATGGGGCCTCCCATGCCCCCTGCCAAATTTCCTAGCTACGCCCATGATGGCCCTCTGAGTTATTAATAGTTATAGAGAAAATCTAGTTGGAAAATAGACTGGGAAAATAAGAGTCTGGTTAAAAAGAACAAAAACTATTTTATAGCCGACGTTTCGAGCCCTTGTTGCAGTCATCCTCAGGGCAAACAAAATTACAGATTTCAAGGTTCCGCGTATATTTCATATTTATACAAGCAAGTTTGCTCTTTAGATGCTATTTCGATCTTATAGTTTGGCTGAAATGAACGCTACTTTCTACGTTTTTACTTTCTCTTACCTATATTTGAAATATTTATAGAGAGAAAGTATTGCGATCATGCCAAAAATTCGATGTCGAGATTTTGACGGATACACACGTTTTCAGGTCTTCTGAGTTCAAAAAAGATTTACTGATGTAGTAGTTTAGATTTTTTAAATTCCCTTTCCACCTTATCTTCGCATTTGGCCAATGTTAATTTCCTATAGGGATTTGTATGTTAATTTCGATTCAAAAGGGGGTCCCCTTTGGAACTTTTTACGCATTTAAAATTTTTTTTTCCAATTCTTATGAAATTTTGTATTTATTTACGAATCTATATTGTGTATAAAATGTCCAAATATGAGATTAAAATTTTGAAAAATAACCATAGTTTATTTCAAGCAGTCAACATTTAAAATGCAAGGTGCTATAGGAAACTAAATATATCTCGACACAAAAAATCTGGTGTGACCAGCACAGTGCGCAACTTTCTCTTACCGAAGGGTAAAAGTGATAGCAAAAGAGATCTCTATTGGTGAGGTCATCGTTTGAAATTTTTACTAAAAAAAATGTTTTTGCATGAATCACTCAGATAAAATTTCTTGTATTACGTGTGATGAGTCAGCAATGAAAATAATCAGATTAGCATAAAAGGTATTTGAATAAGAAAATAAAAAACCCAAAAATACCGGGCGTTGCAGCTAGTCTGAGATATAAATATACACAGAATAAACAAATATGCCAGGAATTAATCATCTGTTTTATATTCACCTTTAGAGGGTTGTGATGACGTCATTAAAAGATAAGAATGATAAATTGTTTCATATTTTTTTTTTTTTTTATTATCCCCTTTAAATTATTGATTATAAAATAAAAAAAAACACGTGGCGACGGCTGGCCCTGGCGCCTAAACATCGGCCACTGCAGGGCTGGATTTAAGACTAGGCCTCCTATAGGCTAAAGTCCATTTGCCGCTCCCTAAATTTGTTGCCTCTCTAGGCTGCAGTCTATTTAGAAATACATCCCTGGACCCCAGTGGTTAAGCAAGGTGAAGCTCTGCTAAATCTTGGATAACAACTCACTAGGATTGTATACTAACTAAATCCATAAGTTTCAAAATAATTCTTGGCCAAAAGGTACTACTAGCACAGTGGTTTCCTCAAATGGGCGATTCGGGATATCAGGGGGGCGATAAATAAGCGGGGGGGATGAGTATTCAAAAGGGGGAAAATTATTAGAGTTTACTAAAATTTAAAAGAACAAATCAAAGGGAAAAATCTCCTATTTACAGGATGGTCAGGATAGAAGAAGACAAATATTTTCATAAAATAAAATAGTCTGAAGATAATTCCATTCTAGAATTGGAAACGTCACTTTTGTTTTTATTAATTTTTTTTTTTAAACATTCACACTTTTTTTCCCATTCACCCTCACATTCACACACACATTCACATAGTCTTTTCGGCAACTCAGGCCATTTAAGGCTTTGACGAGCCATTTGGTATCCAAGTGGCTTAAATAAAATCATCGGACTGCCTGGGGTCCGAACCCGCGACGTTTGGTATACGAGATTAGCATGCTAACCTCTACGCCAAGCCCCGAGGGCGTTTATATTAAATTAAGATTGACCATTTTTGTTATTATCTTCATAAAAATAAAATTATTAGATTTTTAGAAAAGGTTACGCCAGGAAAGAAATCAGACAAAAATTTAATCAATCTTTATCTAATTTTTAATTTCGACAACATACTTTTCGGACTCAAATCGCGTCCTTCCTCAGTTAGTACTCATCTGTATTTTACTAACTACCGATTGTCCTGAGGAAGGACGTGATTTGCATCCGGAAACGTCGGCAATCGAAATTAAAAATTAAATAAAGATTGATTATATTTTTGTGTGATTTCTTTCCTGGCTTCCATCCTACTCATATTTGAAAATTTCAACGTTTCAGTCACTATTTCTGCAGGTGTTGTATTTATTCACTTTGAAGAGTTATCTGAGGAACTTGATTCATTTTATTTTCTCTTACCTCTATATATTGAGAGAGAAAGTATTAAATTATTCTACTAGTACTAAATTAAATTCATGTCAAAAATTCGATGTCGAGATTTTGATGGATCTTCACGTTTTGAGGTCCCCTGAATCCAAAAAAGTGGATTTCGCGACATGGTCTGTCTGTCTGTCTGTGTGTTCACTTTTAGCCATGAGGGAATTGAGCTATGAGGCTGAAATTTTATATATAAGTTAAACACCCCCCGGGACCGGGAAAATAAGCTTTTAATTAAAATCGGCTGAAAAGTACTAGTACTTTACTGATGTACTTTTTCAGTTTTTTTCGATTTTCTCAAAATTCGCTCCAACGATTTTGATTAAAATTCAAAAATCAATTATGTTTTAGATCCTCTTTAAAATGTATATTCTCATTTTGCCATTGAAATCTTCTGAAGACCACTTCACTCTTGAACTTCATCGGAAAAATAAAAGAAATGGTTGCCATTGTAACAAAATATTAATATTTTACCAGGTTTATAAATTTTACATCTTGAATTCTAGTTATCTGCGGAAACTAAATATGTGTTGACATAAATCTGGCGTGAAAAGACCAAAATACAACTTTCAATTACGAAATGTTGTGTGCTGTGCTACCTGTCACACCAGATTTTTTAAAATTTAAAATTCTCTATATATAAAACCCATGAAAATTGGTCAAATTTTTTTTTTTTTTTTTTTTTTTGCCGGGGGACGTTCCACATTCTGATCACCCGATCAGCCCTAGTGCAGCAATATATTATTTAGTTTTAATGAGGCGGCTAGTTAAAATCTAAATAATAAAATAGCCTTTTTGTTTTTGTTTTTGTGTGTAAAATACAACGACATAAAATTAAGAATTATTATAGGCTACCTAGATCCTCTAGAGAGTGAGACAAGAGAGAGAAATAATAAATTTTATAAGTTATCTTTTATTTAAATATCTCTAGATACATTTCTTTCGTTTTTTTTTTATGTTTGAATCGTAGAAAAGGGCCAACGAGAGAGAGAGAGAGAGAGAAGAGGTCAAAGGTAAAACTTTGCATAAAACAAACCCTTTAGAGCCAAAAGGGACGGACGGATATATTACATTTTATGATGCTGTCCTCTCTGACCCTTTATCTCTCGCTATGTCAAAGATTAAATAAATAAACGCCATTACTCTCTCTCTCTCTCTCTCTTTAATGGAATGTCATCTTATTAAATATTAGAAAATTAAGGAGCTTCGCCCGCCTGCGGCGGACCTTTTCGCCTTTTCTTAATCAACTACCACCATTTTTTCATGCACCTTGTTTTATCTCAATTACTACACTGTAAAAAATTTTTTTTGTGATTTTACAATTTATAAACCAAAACATACTAAATTTAGTAAGTATGTGCAAAAGCTATTTACAAATGTATTTGTAATTTTTGAAAGCCTTTTGAAAATTAGAGCGCAATTTTAGAATTTCCAAACTGCTTTTGAAAAAATCTGGTGTGACTGGCGCACAGCACACAACTTTCTCTTACCTTCGGTAATCGAAAGTTGTGTTCTGTGCTTGTCTCACCAGATTTTTTGTGTCGACATATATTTAGTTCCCGACAGTACGGAACATTTGAATTCAGATGTAAAATTTATAAGTATGGGAAAATATTTATATTTTGTTACCATGGCAACCATTTCTCCTATCCTTCCCTATGAAATACAAGAGTAAAGTGGAATCAATCGCAAAATGAGAATATACATTTTTAAAGAGCATCTAAAAAATAATTGATTTTTGAATTTAAAAAAAAATCGTTGGAGCAAATTTTGAGAAAATCGAAAAAAACTGAAAAAGTACATCAGTAAAGTACTAGTACTCTTTGGGCGATTTTGATTAAAAGCTTATTTTTCCGGTCCCGGGAGATGTTTAACTTAAATATAAAATTTCAACCTCGTAGCTCAATTCCTTCATGCTTAAAAGTGAACACACACACACACACACACACACACACAGACAGACAGACCATGTCGCGAAAACCACTTTTTTGGATTCAGGGGACCTCAAAACGTGAAGATCCATCAAAATCTCGACATCGAATTTTTGACATGAATCCAATACTTTCTCTCTATATATATATTACATATATACATAGGTAAGAGAAAGTAAAAAATACAACTTTTATTGAAAATAACTATACAATATAAGAAAATTGTAATTTTAAATTTTTTTTTTCCTTTCTCTTACCTCTATATATGTATAGAAAGTATTGGTTTCATGTAAAAAAATTCGATGTCGAGAATTTGATGGATATACACGTTTTGAGGTCCCCTGAATCCAAAAAAGCTGTTTTCGCGACATTGTCTATCTGTAACGATTTTTAGCATGAAGGAATTGAGCTACGAGGTTGAGATTTTATATTTAAGTTAGACACCCCCCCCCCCCCCGCTAGGGAGTGAAAATAAGCTTTTAAACAAAACCAGCCAAAGAATACTAGTACTTATAATTTTTCAATTTTTTTTTTTTCCAATTTTCCCAAAATTCGCTCCAACGATTTTGAATAAAATCAATTATTTTTTAGATGCTCTTTAAAATGTATATTCTCATTTTTTTCTCATTCACACTTTTTCAAAAAAAGTCTCTAAGAGACAAAAAAAGTCGTTTTTGAAAATCTCAAAAAACGTTTATTTTTGTGTGATCAATGTAAGAAAATCTTTTTTTCCGTTCTCTAACTAGTTATCATATACAAGGGAAATTTAAATTTAGTTATTCAAAACAAAATTTGATTTATTTTACAGTGTAATTAAAATAATAATCAAAGTATTTCTTAATAAGCCAGACAAATGGACACTCCGCAATTATATATACAGTAGGTATAGATACTCAGAATGCTGTAGATGTCTGCCTTTTATTAAACAAGACTGGCGTTTGTGCAGCTCCCCTTCACATGGCAACCATTTAAACAGATTAACCTTAATGGTTGCCTAGGCTCAAGGCGCGTTGCCTCATCTTTACATTCCCTTCTCTCTAGTCACCATAAATACAAACTTACTAAACGCTGATTGTGATCAAATACATATATTATGCTTCTTCCTGATGACATCCTTTTTGCTTGTTTCTCGGTCCTCAGATACAGCACCACTTTGTTACGTTATTACACCTCTTGAATGGTGAAATTTCGTCCGGGTCGAGTAGCGACTTTTATTTTTAGCGACCATACCTCAAAGAAAATTTTAATTTGAATGGAGGCAAATAAAAAAAAATCTGGTGTGACTGGTCGCACAGCACGCAACTTTCTCTCACTTTCGGTAATCGAAAGTTGTGTTCTGTGCTTGACCCACACCAGATTTTTCCTGTCGACATATATTTAGTTTCCGACAGTATGGTACATTCGAATTTCAAGATGGGAAAATATTTATTTATATTTTGTTACCATCTTCTCTATGAAGTACAAGAGTAAAGTGGTCTTCAGAAGATGTCAATGACAAAATGAGAATATACATTTTAAAGAGCATCTAAAAAATAGCTGATTTATGAATTTAAAAAAAAATCGTTGGAGCGAATTTTGAGAAAATCGAAAAAAAACTGAAAAACCACATCAGTAAAGTACTAGTACTTTTTGGCCGATTTTAATTAAAAGTTTCGTGTGACGCTCCAGGGAGGTGTCTAACTTAAATATGAAATGTCAACTTCCTAACTCAATTCCTTCATGCTTAAAATTGAACACACACACGACAGACAGACCATGTCGCGAAAACTACTTTTTTGGACTTCAGGGGACCTCAAAATATGAATATCCATCAAAATATCGACATCGAATTTTTAACATGAATCCAATACTTTCTCTCTCTATATAATTTAATAACATATATAGAGGTAAGAGAAAGTTGTGTGCTGTGCGACCAGTCACGCCAATTTTCTTTTATAAGATATTAAACCCATCTTCTCTCTCTTTTTGTTTTATTCAAAGAAGATTAAAAAGCAACAACATAATATCGTTCTTTGTATTAGTTTAAAAAAAAAAAAATAAAATAAAATGAAGGTGGAATCCAATCTGTTGATTTGTATACGTATATCAGCCTCCCCCCTCCCCTCCCCTCCCTTCAACAAGATGTCTCTCAGTCTGTCATCATCAGCCCTTTTTTTTTTTTGAACATCAAAGTCAACATCAAATATTTACTTTATGTGGAAATAAAAAAAAAAAAAAACAAATTCTCTCTCGACAAAATCCACTTTGCATGTTATTAATCTAGAGAGAGATTGTGATTTTAAAGGATAAACTCAGATTGATTCTAGGAAATGAGCTAATTAATTTACACACCGCCCCGATTTGCGATTTATTTTCATAACGTTTCATTTGAAGCAAAGTTTCGGTCCCTTCCTCAGGGTGAGTTGGATGCAATAAAATAAAAAGTATTAGCTAGCCCGAATTTTTATGCAGCAAAAACCGCTAAATATGCCATATAATATGCAGTAAAAGTATTAAAATATGCAATTATATATACGTATATGACAGGAATATCAAGTAAATGGCGTCCAATCTTCCAATTAAAGATAAATCTATATGGTTTCTACTAGGGTGCGACCGAAACAAGATTTTCAACCGAAACAGAAACCGAATTTCGGCCTCAATCTTAGTTTCAACCGAAACCGAAACTTGTATTTCCTAGAAAATTTTTTTCTCCCTCTAAGTCCTTTTTTTTGGCATTCGAGTCTCATCCCCTCTTTTCAGACTCAGCTTTCGGCTACTTTTTGGCCGAAACCGAAACTACGACCGAAACCAGGATTTTTGGCCGAAACTGAATATTCGGTCGGTTCCTAGTTTCTACTCATGTTTTATTTTTGGAAGGAAATAGTGTAAAAACAAAATTGGTCTCGCAATAAAATAAATTCTGGTGTGACTGACCGCACCTCTTACCTTCGGTAATCGAAAGTCGTGTTCTGTGCTTTGTCACGCCAGATTTTTTTTGTGTCGAAATATATTAAGTTTCCGCTGGTACATTCGAATTCTAGAGATGTTTTTCGTTCGATCTTTTTTTTTTGTAATTTTTTCTCCGGATTTGTGATATAAAATAATTTTATTATGAAATTTCAAAAAAAAAAAAAAAAATAGTTGGAGATTTTAGGAAAAAGCCGGAAATCCGGAGGCCCGGGGGGTGCCAAAAGCTTGATGCGCCTGGGGCGGGGGGGGGGCGAGCTCCCCCCTTCGCCCTCACCTGGATACGCTACTGTACAGTACTGCTCTGGAATTCACGGTTTAAAAGACACTAAGGCATAAAACCAAGAAAGTGAAATGCGGGTTAGGCCGTTCTGGCCCTGAAGGCCTCAATTTACGTATAAATGGGGTAAAATATTTATATTTTTTTTCCCTGTGTTTTCTGCTATCTTTCCAATGAAGTACAAGAGTAAAGTGGTCTTCAAAAGATTTCAATGGCGAAATGAGAATATACATTTTAAAGAGCATCTAAAAAATAATTGATTTTTGAATTTTAATCAAAATCGTTTGAGCGAATTTTGAGAAAATCGAAAAAAAAACTGAAAAAGTACATCAGTAAAGTACTAGTACTCTTTGGTCGAATTTTGTTCAAAAGCTTCGTGTCACGTCCCATGGGGGTGCCTAACTTAAATATAAAATTTCAATCTCCTAGCTCTATTCGTTCTTGAGATATTGTGTTCACAGACACACAGACAGACCATGTCTGTTTTTGGATTCAGGGGACCTCAAAACGTGTATATCCATCAAAATCTCGAAATCGAATTTTTGACATGAATATATATTTTTATTTTGGACGTGTTTCTAACGACCATCAATCCAAGATTGAGCCTTGGTATGGCATTGCTTAACCGCAAAGTGTTGATCTTCTTCTCTTTTGTCACGCCCCCTTAGAGGCCAAAACTCCGTTAAATTCGAATAAGTTATTTGAGAGAATTAAAATTTAAAATAATTAAATCTCACAATTATTATTCTATAATTAATGAAATAAATTAAAATTCTTTATTTATTGTCTACGTATTTAGATGGATAGAGATTAGAGACACGGAAATGACATGCGGCTGGCTGACTTCCCTTCCTTTCCGGCATTTCAATTGCATGTGTCTTTGTTTGTGCCTTGTTTAAACACTTGTCCATTAGATCTCTCCATCCATTATATCTATATTCTATATATAAACATCTTTCTTTTTCAAAGTCAGACTGTTTTTTTCTTAACGTGGTTTATTTGGATGGAAATTGAGGATTTCATTTTCCCGGAATATAAATATAGGAGAGGAAAGGCTGATGGCAGGCACATTTGCCTTTAAGGGGGAACGGGAGCGAAGGTGGTTACGCATGTTTTTCCCGATAAGATGGCGTTGTGTGTCATAAAAAGTATGCCCCAAAAAATCAAGTAATTCAAAAATTTGCCAAGAGATGTCAGAATGGTAGCTAATAATATTTAATCATTTGGTTGATTTTCATTGATCTTTTAACAATAAATGTTATTATATATTATGTATCTTTTATAAAAGCATAAAAATATATAAATATAGGCCAAAAGGGGATCGTCTGTTAGACTAGCCTGCCATCTATTGCAAGAATGCTGAACTAATGTGACAGTTGATTTTTAAATAAATCATCTAAGCTTATTTTAAAAATTTCTTAATTAATATGTGATTAATAATAACAATAAATTCATTTTTAAATTTAAAAAAAATTAAAGATTATTGGGACAGATTGTTTTTTGTATTTCTTGATAACAAAAAAATTAATTACGATAATTTTTTTATAAGTCATTAAAAAAATTATAGCTCCATGTCCCAATAATCTCTTATGAATTTAATTCATTTAAAAAAAAACCCATGAAAAATTCCTTAGAATAGTCTAGTTTTTTTAAGTACGTTTAGATGTCGCTCCTGACCCCCTTAAAGCATCTCAATTCATATTATTAGGGGCTTTTTTACTTTCTCTTACCTCTATATATGTTAATATATAGAGAGAGAAAGTATTGGTTCATGTCAAAAATTCCCATACTTCTACATCTTGAATTCTAATATATCGATGGAAAGCTAAATATGTGTCGAAACAAAAAATCTGGTGTGTCAGGCACAGAGCACAA
This sequence comes from Euborellia annulipes, assembly GCA_023213315.1. Lineage (NCBI taxonomy): Eukaryota > Metazoa > Arthropoda > Insecta > Dermaptera > Anisolabididae > Euborellia > Euborellia annulipes. The sequence goes on from JAKCPI010005872.1 coordinate 54,880, forward strand.
CTTTCGATTACCGAATTACCTTCGGTGCGACCAGTCACCCAATTTTTAATTCTCACAATTGATAAGGTAGTGAAAATCAAAATTTAATACAGTGAAATACCGATTATTCATATTTCCGTTAATACGTACAAATTATCCGGTAATCCCGATAATTCGTATCAGGTATACGTGCGTCATATGAATCATCGGGATTCTACTCTATAAATATGATTAATTATAGAATATTAATTGTGAGATTTAATTTTAATTTTTCCTATTTTAACTCATTAAATCAGAAACTATTGAACGGATTATTGTAGGTTCTCTTATCTAATATATATAGATAGTGGAAAATATTGGATTCATGTCAAAAATACATGTTTTGAGTTCCTATGAGTTCAAAAAAGTGGGTTCCAAATTTAAAATAAAGAAAGAAGGAAAAGAGCTACGAGGTTGAAATTTTGTATTCATCCAAAAAGTAGGTACATTCCCGAAAAATAAGCTTTTAAATAAAATCGGCCAAATAGTACTTTGCTGATCTACTTTTTTAGTTTTTTTGCGATTTACCAAACAAACGGTTTTTTTATTAAAATTCATATCAATTATTTTTTAGATGCTCTTTAAAATGTATATTCTCATTAGTTGAAGCACATTTTACTCTTGAGAAATGGTAATTCTGAATTTTCCCGAATCTTTCAGCCTAACCTGAAATAATGATAGTCCTATGATGGATGGATTTTATGAGGCAGTAATCCAGATTTTCAAAGCACTTAGTCCACACCAAATTGGGCCCTTTGTGCCTTTGGGGTGAGATCTCCCACTTTCCTACCCTAAGAAGCGACTTCGGGAAATGTTTGAATTATTTGCGGCAAGCTGGATTCGAACTCAAGCCGAGACTTCGGGCTCCTTAATCCACAGCTTAGACGACATAGTCACTTGCCTCCGTATATGGAAAATTATCTACCAATAAAAAAAAACTTCCGTTTAGTAATTTGGAAGTCTTACAAACCATGGGGGTCGTTACAAACAGAGAGACAGACTAAAATAATAAAATTCTCTACGTCTCAAATAACAAAGAGCAAGGATTTTATGAAGGAATCCATTTTGAACAGCACATTGGAAGGGTTGTGGAAAATTTGTATTTAAGCCTTTTTAGTAATTAGTTCTAGAACCACCAACTTTAATTCATTATATTGCAAATCTTATTAAAAATAAATGGAGAGGAAAAATTAACATAAAAATTCTTCTTTTATTAATTTAAAATTCATAAGCAGCCCATTTTATGCAAATTTTAATTAAAGATGGTAAACACCCTTCTTTGTAAATACTTTAGAGCATTTTGCGTTGTTTCTAAAAAAGATCTCATTTCTTGAGTTGAAAATTTAAATAAATAACTAGCCGCATCGCCCGGATACGGCGGACTTTGCGTCTAGCCAGTATACTTTGTATGAACTCGACTAATCATTTGTTTTTTCTTTCTTTTTGCAGGTTTGTTAGGTGACATGGCCGATGTAGCTCAATCGGCGGCAAAGCCGGTAAGTCCTACAACCGATTCCCCTGAAAGTTGTGCTGAACCCCAACTAATAACTGACGACGAACCTTTGGAATTGCCTGTCGATGATGATCTCTCGCTGGCTGAACTCATTGAATCAGAGCTTGCAGCCCGTAGCACTAAAGTGCATGATCCACTACTTCAATCAGACGAGATGCCAAGTCCAGACGGCCATGAATTAGATCCTGCGGAAATATTTGATCCTGGAAGTCCTGAAAGTGATTCACAGGCCGAAACACCTGAAACCGAGTCAAGTAGCCATGGAGGAACATTTGGACCGCCTGAATCACGTGTTTCCACCATGTTTACAACCACCCAAGATTCACCGGACGCTGCAACAGCTGCCACAGCTGCATTTTTATTAGCTGAAAGGGAAAATCTTGAGTTACCAAGTTTTGATCCTTTTTCTACTATTGAGGCTGATGATGATTGTTTTTCACCCGATCGACCTGTTCCTGGTCCAATTGGTCAAACAATTCCTGAAATAGGTATCATATCACCTGATGACGATAGTTGCAGTTATTCGCATTTAGATTCGTTTGTAGAACAGCCAGAGATGATTGAAGAATTTATCGAAGCCGAAAGGAAACATACGGATATGACAGCGGATTTAATATAGAAGATCAAATAACAAATGAGATTGAAGAGAGACCACAAGAAATTGAAACTGAAACCAAAGAAGAAGATTCCGGGACCATTGAAGAACAAGTTTTAGAGACAAATGAACAAATCGATAAAGAAGAAGAACAACAACAACATTCCGTAGAAGAAACAGAACAACAACAACATTCCGTAGAAGAAACAGAACAACAACAACATTCCGTAGAAGAAACAGAACATTCCATTGAAGAAAAAGTTCCTGATTCCCCCATTTGTATGGCGGATGATCAAATAGATGTCGTTGCTTTCGGATCTGTTGTCGAAATTGATGATAACTCGTCAAATTTAGAGCAGGTAAATCAGGTGGAAGAATTCTCCATTTGCAAAGAAGACGCAATACCAAAGACTGAAGAATTATTAAATGGTCATATCGACCTTGAAGATGAAGAGGAACAGCAAACTATTATCAGGGTAATATCAGAAGATCATGATGAGCCTTCAGTGATCATAAATGAAGAACAAACGAACGAAGAAGAGATTCTGTTTAATGACGGTCCTGAAGATGGTCTTCAAGAACCACAAGAGAGCAGTAATTTGCATCATTCAAGTTCAGGTGATGGATTAGATCTTGAACAACATCATCAACAACAACAACAACAGCAGCCGGATGATTCCGATGATGGTCTACGAGAGGATGTTGTCCTAATCACCGAGGAGGATAATCCCAATTCCTCTTTGCCTTCTACTAACCAGCATGAACGTGTAGAATCGCCTAGCTGCTCAAGCGACAATTGCAGTGTAAGTGTGCATAAATACCCACTAATCTTTTAAATTCTCTTTAGTTGTTTTGTCCGTCCGGGTTTTTTTATGTTGTTTGAACTAATGAAAATTCCGTAAGTACCAAGTTTTGATTATTTTGTTGACGTTGAAATTTGTATGCAGTAAAATCGTTTACGAAACAAAAATAAATTTGAAGTTTTTTTTCTTTTATTAGACCAACGTTTCGTTCACGGTAGAGACCATATTCAAGGTCAAATATAAATATCTTCTTCTGTCTTCGCTTATTCCCGCAATGTGGGATACTTTTCCCTCCAACCCTATCATGCGTTTATTTGAAAATACAACGTTTCGGCCACTCACTGTGGCCTTCTTCAGGTACAATTCAGTTAAGATTACAAAGGTTTTTACATTTGTAATAAATTTTGTAATCTTAACTGAATTGTACCTGAAGAAGGCTACTGAATGAGTGATCGAAACGTTGTAATATCTTTATAAATAGCGCACACTTAAATCGAAAATAAAATTATTTTATTAATGACAACTGTGAAAGCTTAACCTCTAAAATAGAATTAAAAAAATGTATTTTTGCTTGTACAGTGAGCGCCACAATTAAGACCCCACCTGATAGCTTTAGCCTTAAGTATATGGTATGGAATATGGTAAATGGTGAAATAATATTAAATTTTAAAAGGTAAATTAAAATCATCTGTACCAGATTTTACGATTTACCTTTACTTTACACCATATTCCATACCATATACTTAAGGCTAAAGCTATCAGGTGGGGACTTAATTGTGGCGCTCACTGTACAAGCAAAAATACATTTTTTTAAAATGTATTTTAGCGGTTAAGCTTTCACAGTTATCATTAATAAAAGAATTTTATTTTCGATTTAACTGTGCGCTATTTATAAAGATATTACAACGTTTCGATCACTCATTCAGTAGCCTTCTTCAGGTACAATTCAGTTAAGATTACAAAATTTATTTATTACAAATGTGATTGTCACAACCTTTGTAATCTTAACTGAATTGTACATGAAGAAGGCACAGAATTAGTGGCCGAAACGTTTTATTTTTTACAAATAAACGCATGATAGGGTTGGAGGGAAAAAGTAATAATAAGGCGAAGGCAGAAGAAGGTATTTATATTTGACCTTAAAGCGGACCCAGAGGAGTTTCTCGGGGGGGGGGGGGGGTAATCTGGTGTAACTGGTCGCACAGCATACAATTTTTTCTTAATTTCAGTAATTTAAGCGCATTCTGGTCTTGTTTGCCAGAATATAAATTCAAATCAAATTTTTAAAGTGAAATTTAAGTATTAATTTTTAAAATTTTACATTAAAAATAAATTTATTTTTTAAGAAGTATTTTTTCAAATCTCGGGGGAGGAGGGGGTAATTACCCCCTTTACCCCTGTATCTGCCCTTGCCTTAAAGATGGTCTCTACTATGAACAACTGGTACAGTGAAGATAAGTCCCACCCAGGCGTTTTCTACATGTGATTATTTCATTGTTTTTATAAAAAGAAAATGAAAATCTTTATTGGAAATTTTCCAGTTTTTAACCATGAAAATTTCCATTAAAAAATATATAATATTTTTTTAAATACCATGAAATAAGTAGATAACGCATCGGTGGGACTTAATATTGTCCCTCACTGTACATTTCTCGTAAACTATTTACTGCACATTTTTAAAGACCCTCTTAGTCAGTCCGATCTATTCTAAATAATTAGAGAACAATTTATTGATTAATATTCGAAAACAAATGAAATCCTAGATTATTAAATATTAAATCCAGAGTTATTTTATCATAAGAATTACTCGAGTTTATTTATTGGTTAAATAGAGAGAGAGAGATTAGAGATTTTCATGGCAATAGCAGCCAGCAGAGCGATAATGATAAACAAACTGAGAGTTAATTTTCTCTCTCTCTCTCTCTCTCTCTGCGATCTCGTTAATATCAACAGCAGCAGCAGCATTTTCATTTCGATGAACAAAACACAACAACCAACTTTTCTCTCTCTCACTCTCTGACTGTCTGTCTGTTAATGAAACTTTTATTTTAAAGGTTTCTAATTAAATAAAAAAAATATATATAAATAGAACGGGGAGGAAGGGAGGAATTTTTTGCTTTTTTTTATATATTTATAAACGTCATTAAAACAAAGAAATTAATTGATGAATAAGAACAAGAAAAGTGAAGCAGCTAGTATTTATTTAAGGTTTATTAAGCTGACGTTTCGGTTTCGGTCGAGACCATCTTCAGAGCTTATGCACTGTCAGTATAAGTCTTGACAAAGACCGAAACGTCAGCTTAATTAAACGGTTTTCTTTTTTTCTACTCATCAACAACTTTCATCCAGCTATTAAATATAAATCCACTTTTCTTAATGTAAAAATTAATAATTATCAAGAAAGCTTCCTATATTTTTTTTGTTAGGATCCAAATAATAATGGATGCTCCCTTTTTATCGATTCAAAAAAAAAAAAAAAATATATCGCATAAAAATCCTTCAAGTAGTTTCCGAGACCTTTGAGGAGAAATACAAAAAGAATATTATTTTAAAATTTAAAAAAAAATGAAACATTTTCTTAATTTGGATTATCATCTGATCTAAAAAATACGTATACATATTTAAAAGTATATTATATATATATAGTATAATTTATGTACAGTACTTATGTCAAAAAAAAGCTGTTTGATATGTATATTTTTTAGCTATGATGATGATTCAAACCTAGAACCTAAACGTTACTCATGGGCTGATCCACATAAAGAAAATTCACTGGCTGCAATTTCTTTTTATCGACCCAATAAAAAAAAAAAAAAAAAACTCCCATAAAAATCCTTCAAGTAGTTTCTGAGTTCTTACGAGAATTCAATTATTATTATTAATTAAATCTTCCAATTATTGTATTATTTTTTAATTAATGAAATATCTATTTAAATTTAATTTTTATAGATTTTAATTAAAAATGAGAACACTTTGGAGGAATCGCTGTTACTGGACAGGAATTGCGTTCTTATCTCGGGCAGGAAATGGGGTGATAAACACAAACAAAACGAAATTTATTTGACCAACTACTCGTTGGAATTTCCAGCAGGAAAAATAAATAAATATTCGGGACCTCAAATGGGAGAAGCTGAAGAAAATTGGTGAAAATCCCATTAGAAAGCTTAATTAAATCTCTCAAATTAAAAATAATAAAATTTGTTATATAATTAAATTTTCTTTTTTTTTTTTTTTTTGATCAGGTTAAATGATAATATTCCCCCCTTTTTAGCCCCTTCAGTATTGAATCATGTTGCGCCTAGAGTTTAGGTGTCCGTAGCTACGTGACTGTTGATTGGTTGCCGCGCTCCCAGGGGCAAGCAAACGGGCAGCAACTTGGTGAATATTTAATTCCAACTTTCTTGACCTTCCTGGTAAATAAACTCTCTGGCATGGGGTCATTAAATAAGGGTCAAGTCAAAAGCGAAACGTCTTTTGCTTTAAATTATAATAAAATTTAAAATTAATTTTAAACAACTCTATAAAAATAAAATTTATTATAAATCATTAATTATAGATTTATAATTGTGAGATTTAATATATTTATTTTACATTTCTCGTATGAACTTTGACACTACTTGACCGATTTTTATGGGGTTTTCTTAACGTATATTAAAAAAAAAATCTGGTGTGACTGATCGCACATCAAAGTTGTGTTTTTTGCCTGTCACACCAGATTTTTTGTGTCGAGATATATTTTGCTTCCCAAAATATAATAAAATTCCCCCCTGAACTAGGCGGGCGCCGCAGCTAGTAAAACAATAAGATCCAACAATTAATTAATTAATTATAATGAGTGTAAATGTATTTCAAAAGGAAAAAAGAAATTAAATTTTTTTTTTTTTAATTGTACGCGGAAGGATTTTTATCTTAAATTTTCGCAACATGTCGTTGTTGTTGTTGTTGTTGTTGTTAGTGAAAAGTCAGTCGTTTTGATTCTCTCTTTTCGTTGGTTGAAAATAAAAAAAAAAGAGAATAACGGAGGTTGTTTACACGAGAGTTGCTCTCTTCATTATAATAAAAAATAAAAGTTTAATTTACGTTATTTACACACACACACACACATATTTTTTTTTTTTTTTAATATTCTTTTTATTACATAATCAAAGCTAAATAAAATCCCTCTTAAATAATTTTTCAAATAGGTAGAATAAATGAGCAAAGCAGATAGTTTATATTTCACTTAATTGTAAATCCAGGGCCGACGTTTCGGTCGCATATGGGAACATCTTCATGACCAGGTTAATGTCTGGAAATATTAATATATATTTATATTGGGCATACACAATTGTAAGTGACTTAATCATGTTCATGTCCAAAAAATTCTATTTTAGCATCTGTCCATGGGTATGCTAAAATTGAAATTTTTGGACATGAACATAGTTGAGCCACTTACAATTGTATAACTTGGCGAGGATTATATATATTTTCAGACAATAACCTGGCCCTGAAGATGGTCGCATATGCGACCGAAACGTCGGCGCTGGTTTGATAATAAATTGAAATTGATTTGCTTCTTTTTTTCCTATTTGAATATCAATATTCAGCTATATACCTCCTTCAAATAAATAGTTTTTGATATACGTGTCTAGTCCCTGTGAGGTGACTAATATCGTTTTTCAACCTTTATTTCTGTTAAATGCCCCTCGTTTTCTTTTCAAAGGGTACAAATACAAAAAAAGAAAAGAAAAAGTAGAATCTGATATGTTTGTGTGTGTGTGTGTGTAAAAGTCAATTGAATCACGATTAAAAAAAGAAGAGAGTGGGGGAATTAAAAGCCGCCATTTAATTGATGAAAAAAAACACACACAAACAAATAAAGGTGGTGGGGGTGTGGGAGGAGGTTCAATTAGATAGCAACACTTAGAAGAGAATAATGGAATAATATCCCTCCCTTAATCCTCTAAGCTAACTTTGTGTGAATTATGCAATTGTAATTTCATACACCTCGCTATTTATAAGGAGCTGAATCAAGAGGCTAAGCAGCTATTATTATTTCTTTATTGTATTCAAACCCACAGCGACGACGTTTCGGTCGACTATGCGAAGGCCACCTTCATAGCTAGGGTTTAGTCAATAGAAACTCTCTTATACTCTTTGATAGACATTTCTTTTTTTAATTTTTACGATCTTTTACAACATTCAGCGCATAGTCAAAGTCAGGGGCGTATACAGAAATTTTTTTCGGGGGGGGGCCTGATCTCAAAAATTTTTTATTTTCCCGTCCGAAAAAATATTTTACCTTTTTTTTAGAGACGCAAAATTTTTGCCGCCTGAGGAACATTTTCTCTTGCGCGGAACCAAAATTTTTTCCGTCCGAAAAAATATTTTTCCTTTTCGGAGCCAAAAATTTTTTCCGTTTGCCGCCTGCGGAACATTTTCACTTTCAGAACCGTTTGGAAAATGGGGCCGCGCAAACATTTCGGGGGGGGGGGGCGAGACCCATTATTGCCTCTATATTCCTATATATGTATATGCATTTAGGAAATTTCGGGGGGGGGCCCCCCTTATATACGCCCCTGGTCAAAGTCAATATGACAGAGTGTACAAAAAAAAAAAATAATATTTACTTTACTGTACGCTGAATATAATTGCGATAGATCGTAAAAATAAAAAAAAAATGTCTATCAAAGAGCATAAGAGGGTTTCTATTGACTAAACCCCAGCCACGAAGATGGTCGCATAGTCGAGCGAAACGTCGCTGTGGGTGTGAATACAATAAAGAAATAATAATAGCTACTTAGAGCTTTTTTATTCATCCTTTCTCAGCTATTTATCCATATATGAAAAAAAATCTGGTGTGACTGGTCGCACAGCACACAACTTTCTCTTACCTTTGCTAATCGAAAGTGTAGTGCTTGTCACACCAGATTTTTTTGTGTCGATATATATTTAGTTTCCGCCGATATATTACAATTCAAGATGTAAAATTTATTAGTATGGGAAAGTATTTATATTTTAATACCATGGCAACCATTTTTCCTATAAAGTACAAGAGTAGAGTGTGTTTCAAACAATTTTGAGAATATACATTTTAAAGAGCATCTAAAAAATAATTGATTTTTGAATTTTAATCAAAACCGTTGGAGCGAATTTTGAGAAAATAGAAAAAAAAAAAACTGAAAAAGTACATCAGTAAAGTACTAGTACTCTTTGGCCGATTTTGATTAAAAGCTTATTTTCACGTCCCAAGGGGGTGTCTAACTTAAATATAAAATTTCAACCTCGTAGCTCAATTCCTTCATGCTTAAAATTGAAACACACACACACACAGTCAGACAGACCACTTTTTTGGACTCATTCGACTTCAAAACGTGTATATCCCTCAAAATCTCAACATCGAATTTTTGACATGAATCTAATACTTTCTCTCTCAATATATAGAGGTAAGAGAAAGTAAAAATAATCACGTATCCCGGCCAAGAGAAAGGATCTTAGAGAATGAACTCTTGAAATGAGAGCTACAAGTTCTTGAAATCTTTAAATATTCCCATCCGAAACTTTATTGTTTTAAAGAGATAAAATTTTTTCTTTCCTCACATATGGCATCCAGAGGGACATCTTCTCAATTACATCTTTCTAAAAATAGAATCCATCTATCTTCTCTTATTTCGTAATCTATTAAATAATATTCGATGCTCTCTTTACTGAACTAGCAGCTAGCTCTAGCATCCATCCATTATTCCTCCGCGTCGTTTATCCGGTTAAGGGAGAAAACTATAAACTAGGTAATTGCACTATTAAAAAAAAAAACATCTCCCAGTAGCCATAGATACTAGTGCATTAAATATACACCTAGTAGCCGAAAGGGGAAATTAAAAAAAAAATTGATGGAAAAATGGCAGCCAGTGAAGAGGATAAATTTATAACTAAGGCTCGGATCGATTTGCACTAAAAAACCACAAAATATGCATTTTAAAAGTAAATATGCTCTTATTGTCTGTTAAAGTTGATTTTAACTTTTGTTACCTATTTATTTCTTCTTTAAGTTAATTCGTTATTTGCCCAAATTAAAAAAAAATCTTAACAAATTATTGATAATTAATTTATAAAATTCTTTATTTATAATAATTGCTGGATTTAATTATTTTTTTTATATATTCTTAATTAGACAATAAAAAGAAGAGATGTAGATCATATATATATATATATATATATATATATATATATATATTTAAGTAAACAAAAAAATTAATTGATTTTCGATAAAATTGAAACGTAACGAACAGACAGACAGACAGAGTCGTTTATATATAGATGAGTAAATTATAATAATTATTTTCCTTGATTGAGTGGATATATATTTGGGGTCAATGACATTTGAGAGAGGAGAGAGAGAGAGAGAGAGAGAGGATCTAGTTCACATGGCTACTGACACCTGCTCGATGCTTCATCTTGGCAGGCCAGCATCCTCTTCTCCGTCTCTCTCTCTTGAGATCAGTTAGTGAGTGATCATGCCTCGTTCAAGACGTTCTTTGCGTCGTGTTGTTCAGGTGTCCGATGACTTGGATGCTGCGTCCATCAACGGGGTGCAGCAAACATCGCCGAAAAAGAAGAAGAAGAGCGCCGACGGGGGTGAAAAGAAAAAGTCCAAAAAGAAACGCGCCGAATGTGAAAAGGAGAATATCTCAGTGGTGAGTTTCTTGTTCTTGTTCTTTTTATTTATTTCGCATGGTGTTGTTGTTGTTGTTTTATTGTTTGTTTTAAAATCAATGTGGTGTTCAGCAGATCCGTAGATTGTTTACACATAAACAAAAGAAAATATCAAAGATTTTTAAAGAAAATATCTGCGTTATCAGCAAATAGAAAAAATAAATAAATAAAATACCCTCGAGAGTCAACCCGCGGATTTTTTAACCCATGAACTAAGCACAATTAATAACACTAGGTCATAAGTTTCAGAACTTTCAATTAATTTAATTTATTTTAATTTTGAAAGAGGAAAGTTAAAGTATCTTTCTTGTCGTATGAAAATTGCGAGTTGGAAAGACAATGTTAGTAAGTTACATTATTCAATATTAGAGATAATTTTAATTAATGCATATTAACGTTTCGTGTTTTTTGCCATCCCAAAAAAACCTCCACCAGGGCTCAATTACAAATTAATGAATGAATGAAACAAATCTAATAAATAGGTATGCAAGTCTTATAGCCAGTAATTCAATTAGGGCCAGTGCAAGGGCGCATCTAGAGGAGTTTCTCTGGAGGGGGGGGGATGTGATCTGGTGTGAGTGGTCGCACAGGACACAACTTTTTTTTTTACTTTCAGTAATTTAAAGGTGCATTCTGTACTTGTTTACCAGATATATATATACAAATCAAATTTTTAAGTATTAATTTTTAAAATTTTACATTAAAAATAAAATTTTATACAAATACAATATTTTTCTCAAATCTCGGGGGGGGGGGGGGTAATTACCCCTTTATCCGCCCTTGTGCCAGTGCCGGATTAAGCAAGATGGAGGCCCTTAGGCAGGCGAAATCTCGGGGCCCTGTCAGCTAGTAATTTTTTCCAATAGGATTTTATTACGCAACAGTATGGGGGGCCCGGCCCCTCCCCCCCCCCCCCCCCCCCCCGAATAATTGAAAATATCTCCAAAGGCATTTATATTCATTTAAAAAATTTTCATAAAGCATTGCGATGCGTGCCACTTTCTACGGCAAAAATTATTTTCATTTGAATTGGCTACCAATCAATCTAAATAAACAGGGTGGAGTCTAAATGACCTGAGATGCCGAAAAAAAATTTACCTGTCCAACCTACGGTTGATGGGCAAAGTTAAAAATAGACGTTTATGTAAAAATAAACAATTTTATAAGTTATACTTTTTTTAACCCTTTTCGGCAACTGAGGCCATTCAGAGGTTCAACTTTATAAAATAGATAAAAATGTCAGCCAGACCAACGGTTGAGAGGAGCTGATCTTGATGGGCCTGAAGATGGGAGCGATGCGTTTTCGAAACGTCGTATTTTTAAATCGCCTATTGCAAGTCTGTTCAATCGTCACCACGTCAATGAACTTGAGAATTTTTTTATTCAAATCCATACTCATGCCATTAACATCGTCTTTATGACACGATCCGAATTATTTACATAAATAGATAAAACAAAGTCAAATTTTTAAAATCAGAAAAAGCTCTTTTTCTTACTTAGCCTTTAATCAAGAGAGAGATGATTGGATTAGAGGGAGACCGAAAGAAATGCGAGGCTATATTAATTTAATATGAGAAATAAAATCATTTCACCCCTTTATTTGATTGGAAAAAAAGAAAATAAAAAAGAGGACATTGATTTGTTCTAAATTCTTTGCTTCCGGTCCATCAAGGATTTATTTTACCTTCTCTCTCTCTCTCTCTCATTCAATATCCATCCTACTTTACTTTCTTTCTTGTTCTTTCTGATCACGACGCCATTAATCGACGACCTGGAAAAACTTTAAAGATCATGATCTCTCTCTATAAATTCTCTCTTATTTTTAGGACCGGTTGCTTCAATTCTAGACAACTAGCAAATTTATCCGACAGATAGCAAATCATCAAAACGCTTAACATTTGAGTTAAGAAAAAAATGAGTTTTTCACATATAATTTGAGCTATAGGGGATGTTTTGTGAAGATAGCGACTTAATAAGACATCATTTAGAAAAATTAAATAAAAAAATAAATAAATAAACAAGGCTTGTGTTCCTAATTTCATACCTTAGTTAACCCTTTGGGTCTTAACTACGATCTCATCATATTAGATGTGAAAGGATTCGACTATCTTATCTGAGGGATAGCTAGTTAATTAGAGGTGAAGCAAATTACTAACAACAATTTCGATAGCAACTGCTTATCAACATTTTATCTTTATTATTAACCAGAGTAGGTGTCACACACGGTATATTTGGCAACCCTGCTGATTAAGAGAATTATTTTAATTTAACTAAGATCCTACTAATTAGATAGACGTCACTTTTATCGCTCGTTAATCTTTTGATTATCAAAAAAATATAAATAAATTCTTTTCTAAGATACCGAATAATAGGAAGAGTGGGGAGAAAATAACAAATATATTTTCGATTTTCTTAAAATTCGCTCCAACGTTTTAATCAATTATTTTTTTAGATGCTCTTTAAAATGTATATTCTCATTTTGCTCTCAAAATTGTTTGATTACTCTTGTAATCCATAGGAAAGATAGTAGAAAAGGTTGCTATGGTAACAAAATATGAATATTCTCCATGTTTATAAATTTTACATCTTGAATTCTATATATCGGGGCTAAATATATGTCGACACAAAAAAATCTGGTGTGACAAGCACAGAACACAACTTTCGATTACCGAAGATAAGAGAAAGTTGTGTGCTGTGCGACCAGTCACACCAGATTTTTTAAAATTGACTGTATCATTAATCAAGAATTTCTTTTAAAGGCGTTAATCTTATAACATAATAGATGCACAGAATCGAAATCAAATGTACGCCCCCGCCCCGTATCCAAATTGTGCTCTCGTTCTTTTCTATATTGTACAGTGAGCGCCACAATTAAGTCCCCACCTGGGAGCTAGAACATTAAGTATATTGTATATTATTTGGTATATAGTGAAATAATTTTAAATTTGAAAAGATAAAATAAAATCATACCTTTTCGGTCTTTAAAATTATTTCACTATACACCAAATAATATACAATATACTTAATGTTCTAGCTCCCAGGTGGGGACTTAATTGTGGCGCTTACTGTACACCAGTACAATCAGTCAATAATGATACAAGAGGATAGTCCAGCTGATCTTTAATTAACATCAGTAAAAAATTATTTTTTTAGATATACTAGCCGCGGCGCCGCCCTCGGCGGCTTCGCCCCCTGGTCCACCCGCAGGTTGGCTCGGGCCCACTTGCGGCCGACCCTCGTCTTTTCTTAATTATGAGAGGCTTCACGTCTATAATTATATAGCATATTTTGTATAGGTATTAATTTTTTTATTAAAAATACAACGTTTTAACCAGCACTCGTTTTCAAGTACTGTGCGCTTACTCCGATTCAAGGAAGCAACGTGAAGTTAGTAGCATTTTATATGCAATGAAATTAGCAACATATACAATCACCCCCATGAAGTTAGCCACAGCATGTGTTTTAATAAAAAGCTTGATTGTTACATTACAATTGTATTGCCTTAATCATATCGGCTAATCAGAGGCGAATAATTAAATATCTAATTTTTATTAGGCAGAATAAATGTTAATTGCGAATTTATTGCCCCCCTCCCCTCCCCGTCACTTTATTTTTATTTTTAAATAATTATACCTTGCATAATTAGAGAGCCATTAGAATGAAATTTGCATCTGATTATGCACTCTATTTTTAGCGAAAGATTTTTTTTTAATCTCTTTTTGTTTCTATTAAATCCGCTGGTGATTTTTGCGAGTCAGGTTTTTTTACTTCTTCTTAAGAGATCAAGCATCAATAGACGTAACGGTTGTTTTTATTTCCTAACGTTTTCAGATTTTGCCATTCCATCCGTTTCACTCTCAGATGGGTTTTAAATTTCTTTTTTTTTTATATATATCCATTAGTATAATTTATATTTGACCTCATTGGAATATCATAGTAGAATTCCCATCTCTATATAAGCGTTTAAAAAAATTATAGTATAAAATATTGCACTCCGTTATTTTTTTTTTTTTTTTTGATAAGACACCTGGAGGAATGAGAACAAGCCGAAAATTTGCCGATATTTTATTAATTAATATAAATATGCACTTTATTTAAAAAAATCTGGTATGCTGGCCGCACACCACACAACTTTATTTTATTACATTAAATATTGTGTTCTGTGTTTGTCACACCATATTCTGACATTAAAAAATAACACTCTTTTATATTAATAAAAAGTCTATATATATAGGCCTATATATATAAGCGGAGTGTCCGTCTGCCCCATCCTCGATCTGTCTAAGGAAAAAATAAAAATAAATTTTTTTTTTTAATTTTTTATTTTCCGGCTGTGACTCGAAGTCATTCAGCCCTCACCATTTTTTGAATCTTACAATATTGTATAATTCTTGTAGTACACTAGTATTTACAATTTAATTATATAAACGATACTTTTACAAAAAAAAAATAAATAAATAAAAAAAAAAGAGAAACAACACCCCCATAAATAAATTTAATTGAAAATTTAATTATATAACAATTTTTATTATTTTACATTTGAGAGATTTAATTATTTAATTATTTTAATTTTAATTGTCTTTAATTTTTCATATGGAAATACAAAATTCAATGGTTTACAATAGTCAAATTCATTTTCTGGAATTTTTTACGCTTCCCCTTTTGAAAATTTGGGAGCCCGAGTGTTTTTCCTGGACTCTCCATAACGTCCTCTATAAGTCTGCAAAATTTCGTTTCAAAATTCCAACGGGAAGTTGATCAAACAGCGTGTGACAGACTCCGCTATTATATATTTATGAAGATTTCAGATTATTTATCAATTTTACATTAATTAAAATAATCAGGGCCGCAGACAGGGGGGGGCAGGGGGGGCTATATCCCCGGGGCCCGGGCCCTCCGAGGGGGCCCGGGCCCATTGCGCTCCCACCTTAAAATTCTAATAAAAATTAAATTTCATGGTTAAATTAAAATAATTTAAAAAAAATCATTTTCTTGAAATTTTTTTGGGCCTGGCCCTGGCCAACTTTTTAGCTAAAATATTATATGAATTCTTCTAGTACACTCGGGGTATTTACAATGTAAGTTTGGATATTAACGACCTTTTTCAAAAAAAAACCAAAATTTGTTTAATTTAAAAATTTAATTATATAACAACTTTTTATTATTTTTCATTTGAGAGAATTTAATTATGTTTCATTTTAATTGTCTTTAATTTTTCATATCCGGAAATACAAGAATTCAATGGTTTCTAATAGTCAAATTCATATTCTGGAATTTTTTATGCTTCCCCTTCGAAAATTTGGGGACCCGAGTTTTTTTCCTGGACTCTCCATAACGTCCTCTATAAGTTTGCAAAATTTCGTTTCAAAATTGGCAGCGGGAAGTTGATCAAACAGCGTGTGGCAGACGGACGGACACTCCGCTATTATATATTTATGAAGATTTCAGTTTTTTTATTTTACTATTAATTAAAATAATATATAATAACTTACATTTTTTATTTTACTATTTTTTTTTTTCGAAAACTTTAAGCCCCTGGAAGTGGCCAACGACTGTAATGATAATAGAGAAGTTTAACACCCAGAGATTATTAAAAACGAAAATATTTATTACGTATGTTCAAGCAGGCTGCCTATCATCCCCTCTTAGATCTTTACATGTGCACTTTTTATTCAAATTAAATTAAAACAAAACAATGCATGCATGCAGAGCGTCGTCCGCCATTTTTTCTTTTTTATAATAAACAAAAAAGATAAAAAGAATTTAATTAATTAAAAAATAATAATAATAAATTGTGAGATTTAATTGTTAATTATTTTTTTTTTAATTAGAAATTAAATCCAATTGTTCATTGATAGATGCCACTGCATGGAGCAAATCAATAATGCATTAAACTTTTCTTCTACTCAATTAATTAATTCCAAACAATTGAATCAGAGGTTCCTGACTTCAGTCATATTCATTATTTATTTATTCCGTTGGAAACTACTATTATTGAAAGACTCGGTGCTATTTTATAAATTGTATTTAAAAATTTTTGTTCTTTCTACAAGTCAACTTCAACTGACTACATAAGTAACTTAAGTATTCTTAAGGAGTCAAAAAAAATCAAGACATATGCAGCCAAAATTATTTCTTTAATTATTGCTGTTCCAGGCTGACGTTTCGTCTAGACTATCTTCAGAGGCGAGAATAAATGAAAATTACAATTTCCCATTCCAAGGCTATGAGGTTAAGGAAGGATGCGGAAAGTACTCACCTCGGCTCTGAAGATGGCTAGACCAGGGGCCGAAAACGTCAGCCTGGAAATGGAACAATAAAATAAATAATTTTGGCTGCATATGTCTTGAATTTTTTTTGACTCCTCAAGAATACTTCCAGCCACAAAGACATACCCCCACTATTTATTCTTATGAAAAAAAGAACATTTAATTATTCTTAGGCCGGGGCCCTAGGATAAGGGTAGCCCACCCGCTGCGGAAGCGTGGAGGTCCTGGTTCGACTCAAGGGGGTGCAAATTTGCCCAATCTTAAGCACAAACATATCTCGCAAACTTGCTATCTTAAGCGATATATTGACTGGCTAATGAACAGTCTATTTAAAAATTGTTTGAAAAAATTCCATCCTTTTCAAACAATGCTCTACCTAGTTAATTATTCTTGTTTATATGTTTAGGCTTGGCGTCTAATACAGTATAATAATAATAATAACAACTTACTAAAAACTTTATTTAACAAATACACTGCGCTTCAGAAGTAGTGGGGAACTTTATTTCTTCTTAAGAAGACCTCTTCTAATCTATCTTAATGCTACTGTAATTTATTAAACATTTGATATGAAACATTCCTAAGTAAATTTAACACAAATCCATATCATTTTAATTAATAAATCACAATTTAAATAAAACTAAAACAAAATGTTTAAAATTTTAAAATAATCTTTCCATTACATCTCTGTCCATTATATTGAAAATTATTATAAAAACAAAATTTGTAATTAACATCCAACAAAACATATCGAGATTATGTTGATTTGTCTCTCAAATTGAAAATCCACATATTTTATTTAAATTGTATTAAATTGATTAAAATGATTTGTATTTGTGTTATTGGATACCAAATGCTTTATAAATAAAATACATGGGAATAAAATTTGAATTTAATATGAACTTATGATCAAGATTTCATAAATATTTCTAAAATAAATTTAATAGTATTTTTTGAGGCAGCTAAGCGCTCTGGTTGTCTAACTTCACGGCTCTATTCTCTAGGGTGAAGGGTTAATATTAGGGTCCGACCAGCGGCGTAACTAGCCTTTAAGGGCGGAGAGGGCAAATCTCATCAAGGGCGTCGTTTTTTAAGTTGTAATATAATTTAAAAGAAAACTATCCGTGTTTTTGGACAATCTATGGAAAGAATATGATAAAATCACCGTCCCTGGGCTATAGTTTAGATGCCTTAGGGCGCCTATGTCGGTATAGTAGGGGCGCCAAAGGCTTGATGCGCCTGGGGCGGAGGGGGCGAGCGCCCCCCTTCGCCCCCATCTAATTACGCTACTGGGTCCGACTGAAACAAGATTTTCAACCGAATCCGAATATTCGGCCTCAATCTCGGTTTCGGCTGAAACCAGAACCGAAACTTGAATTTCCTATAAATAATTCATATCATTTTACCTTTTTTTTTTTTTTTGAAATTTTTTCCGCCCTGGGGAAAATTTTTTACCCCTCCCGTGAAAATCATTTTACCTTTTTTTTTTAGGAAGACTAAATTTTTACCGCACCTTTTCCACTTTTGCAAATCATTTGACCTTTTTTTTGCATGCGAGTCTCATCCTATCTTTTCAGTCTCAGGTTTCGGTTACTTTTTGGCCGAAACCAAATATTCGGTCGGTTCCTAGTTAATATTGAAACTGACTACAATTCAGCTTAAAATTCTTTTCTTTTTTCTTTCGTTTTCCAAAGTTCTTTACGATCTTTAGGCCACAGAATAAGTGACCGAAACGTTGTTTTACAAATAAACACAAAGTCTTTTTTTTTAACATAAAAAACAAATAAGTCACACCTACCGTAGACTCTATTTGAAATTCATTTCAATGAATAAATACATTCTCAGTGAATATAAAGAAATGTTTATTTTTTTTTTTTAAAGATCATGCACCTTTGTGTTCTTTTAAAAAAACTAGCGGTGACTTTACGGTTTATGACTTTTCTCTTCAGCAAAGGGCTAACGTTAAATGATGAAGATGAAGACGATGACCCGTGGGCTTCATGTGAAATGACAAGAATTCTTCATTTTACGTTAAATTTCGCTTCCGGTTGTGTGTGTGAGTGGCGGGAGGGGGAGAGGGAGTGGGTGGGGGAGGGGGGCAGAGGAGGGGGGGGAGGGTTCCGCTAGCCAAATGCCGGTAGTCATCGTGCACACTCAACTCAGTCAGTTGCTGTTTGTCTATGCATTGACAGAGAGATAGAGTGTGTTTGTTTGTGCTCTCTCTCTCTCTCTCTCTCTCCCTGTTCGACCCTTGGAATGTCATCAATCGCCACCCCCTTTTAATAACAAGTGTTTCTGTTTTGTGTGCATCCCCCACCACCCCCACCCCCAACACAATGGTGCATTATAAATCTTTTCTGCAGAATAGATCCAGTCCAAAGGTATTGTGGTTAAAATTTTCACTTCTAATTAACTAGCTATCTCTCGGAGTCTTTTTCACATCTATTTAAGCTAATCATATGATTAAATAAGAGTCAGGTCGTAGTTAAGACGCAAAGTTCGGTAGATGGTGTGAAATTATTTTTATAAATGATGCCTTTATTAAGTTGCTAACTTCACAAAATTCTCCTTATACCTCAGATCGCTAATTATTAGTGAAAAAACTCATTTTTTTTTAACTCGAAGGTTAAGCCTGTTCTTGTTTACTATATCGATAATTTGTTATCTTTTGGATAAGTTTGAAATCGGCCCTTGCGGTTTTAATCATATTAATTAACAATTAACACTTGATATGATACGTATTTCGACAATTTCTTGTCATCATAAGAAGTCATTAGAATGTAATCACTTCTGATGATGACAAGAAATTGTCGAAATACGTATCAAGTGTTAATTGTTAATTAATAAAACCTTTGAAACAAATAACCTAGTGTTTAATTTGTAAATTTAATTTTAATTCAATCATATAGAACGAGACATTTATTATAATGCTTAATAAAAATGTCAATCATCTTACCGCGGCGAAACCTCTGGTGGGTGACCCCCGAGGAATCAGCGTGTGGTACCTACGTCCCCCCCCAGTAGCCTTCAATATAGTGAAAATAAAAATAATTTGTCGAAACCCCAAGGGCAATATTAAAAAAATCTGGTGTGACTGGCGCACAGCACACAACGTTTAAGAAAAAGATAAAAATTATATATATATTTATATAAAATTATTAGGGTCGGACCGAAACAAGATTTTCAGCCGAAACCGAAACTTGTATTTCCTATACAAAATTCATATCAATTTACCTTTTTTTTTTTTTTTTTTTTTTTTTTTTTTCCTAGCAAAACGAATTTTTTTTCGGGCTGAAATTTTTTTTTCCCCTATGGTAGAAATCATTTTACCTTTTTTTTTGGGAATGCTAAATTTTTTCCTCCCCATTTTTCGCTTGGAGGAAAATTTTTTTCTCCTTCATGTGAAAATCATTTAACCTTTTTTTTTTTTTGTGAGCGAGTCTCATCCCATCTTTTCAAACTAAGGTTTCGGCCGGCCGAAAGGTCCGCTACTTTTTGGCCGAAACTGGCCGAAACCGAATATTCCTAAAAATTATATATGGTATATAGGCCTACACTGGGCCTCAGAGTTTTTTTTTTTTACGGAAAAAGTGGGCCGCACATCAAAAAAGGTTGGGAACCACTGGCCTCAGCCATTAAAATGATCCTGAATAAAGAAAAAAGTTTTTACTTTCTCTTACCTCTATATATGTTAATATATAGAGAGAGAAAGTATTGGATTCATGTCAAAAATTCGATGTCGAGATTTTAATGAATCTTCACGTTTTGAGGTCCCCTGAATCCAAAAAAGTGGTTTTCGCGACATTGGTTCTCTCTCTCTCTGTGTGTGTGTGTTTGTGTGTGTGTCTGTCTAGGTTCAATTTAAAGCATGAAGGAATTGAGCTATGAGGTTGAAATTTTATATTTAACTTAGGCACCCACCTAGGGCGTGAAAATAAGCTTTTTATCAAAATCAGCCAAAAAGTACTAGTACTTTACTGATGTAGTTTTTCAGTTTTTTTTCGATTTTCTCAAAATTCGTTACAACGATTTTAAATAAAATTCAAAAATCAATTATTTTTTAGATGCTCTTTAAAATGTATATTCTCATTTTGTGATTGAAATCTTCTGAAGACCACTTTACTCTTGTACTTCCTAGAAAAGATAGGAGAAATGGTTGCCATGGTAACAAAATATAAATATTTTCCCATACTTATAAATTTTACATCTTGAAAATCGAATGTACCGTACTGTCGGAAACTAAATACATGTCGACACAAAAAATCTGGTGTGACAACTTTTCAATTACTATAATTTATCCCAATACAAAAAAAAAAAATCTGATCTGATTTCATCGATCTCTTATTCAATAATAATCATAATTTATTCACTTTTGCCATCAAAGTATTATTGAAAATCGATGAAGGGCATAAGAGCTTTGAGAGAAGTTGAATGGAAAGTTTTATGCATTGATATTGTCTCTTTGAAAGTAACGTCAAAGTGATTCTATTTAAATTTAAATTTCCCCTCTCTCTCTCTCTCTCCTTGGCAAATATGCTCATCATTGCTCCTCCCCCTCCCCCTCCCCCGCCTCTCGATTCCGTGACTTTATTTATTTCCTTTTTTTTTTTTTTATAAAAATTCTTCTTATATCATTTCCTTATCACAGAGAGAGAGTTATGAATTCAAATTGCTCTCTCTCTCTCTCTCTCTCTTTTTATCGATCCATGAAGGTCTTGATTCTCCATGGGATTATTTCTCTCTCTCTCTTTCTGACGACATGCACTTGACCATTTTTATATTTCTCTCTTTGAAAATAAATAGCCTAAATATTCAATCACCTTTTCTCTTCGAAAATCATTTCCAGTGTATAGGGAAAAAAAAAACAGAAGACTTTTTTTTCATAATTAAATTAGACTATGTTATGCATGAAGGAACCAAGCGCCATTATGTGAGATAAGACCGCCATCTTGTATGGAAAAAGAAGATCTACCTCTTTATTTAAATCACAACATTATTACTCTCTGCACTTTTTTTTTTTTTGTATAAAACAAGAAAAAAAATCTGGTCGTATATTTAGTTTCTGACAGTAGGGTACATTCGAATTTCAAGTATGCGGAAATATTTATATTTTGTTACCATGGCAACTATTTCTCCTATCTTTTCTAGGAAATACACGAGTAAAGTGGTCTTCAGAATGGCAAAATGAGAATATACATTTTAAAAAGCATCTAAAAAATAATTGATTTTTGAATTTTAATCAAAATCGTTGGAGAGAATTTTTTAGAAAATCGAAAAAACTGAAAAAGTACATCAGTAAAGTATTAGTACTCTTTGATCGATTGGAATGAAATTCCTGCCCATGCTTGGGAAATGAATACTTAACTTAAGTATAAAAGTTCCTGGAGCTCGGTGGTTTTTTCTTTTGAGAAAATTTGAAAAAAAAAAAAATAAAAAAGTACATCAGTAAAGTATTAGTACGCCTGGTTTCCCAAAGACGAGATCAATCGTAGTTTGTTTTCTATACCACAAATAATAAATATTTAAAAATTTAAAAGAAATCGGCAAAGAAATTTTGAGAATAGTGGAAAAATCTTAAAAAGTACATCAGTAAAGTACTAGTCAAGGGCGGATACAAGGGGGGGGGGGTAAAGGGGGTAATTACCCCCCCTCCCCGAGATTCGAAAAAAATACCTTTTTATAAAATTTATTTTTATTGTAAAATTTTAAAAATTAATACTTAAAAATTTGTTGTGTATTTATATTCTGGCAATCAAGTACAGAATGCGCTTTTAAATTACCGAAATTAAAAAAAATAGTGTGCTGTGCGACGAGTCACACCAGATTACCCCCCCCCGAGAAACACCTCTGGATCCGCCCTTGGTACTAGTACGCCTGGTTTCCCAATGACGAGACCAATCGTACTTTGTTTTGTATACCGCAAATAGGAAATATTTAAAATTTGAAAGAAATCGGTAAAGGGAATTTAGAGAAAAGTGAAAAATTCATATTGGTGCTGGAAATAGAAATACGTATTTAAAATTTGGAAAAAAAAAAATCGAAAAGCCGTTTTCGAGATCTAATGCATGAATCCATTAATTTTTCTCTCTATTTACCGGTTATATGTACATAACATTTGCATATTTGCCTAATAAATAAAAAAAACAAAAAAAAACATTGCATATAGGTAAGAGAAAGTAAAAAAAATTTAATAATTGAAATGAAAAACAATTTCGTTTCAAAAACCTCAATTGGACGTTAGTCAGAGTCAATGTTTTTACTTACTTTGTTAATTGAATTCATTTATTTAAGAAAATATAAGCAGATTTGTCATTGCATTGTTTTCCGCCAATCACGGGATATATGAACTAAAAATTTCCGTGAAAAACAAATATATTTAAAACTCAATTAATGTCGAACCACAAGACCAGTCGATTTACACACAACATGCAACTATTAATATTTAAAGAAAATATAAACTCTATTTTAAACCCGTATTTTTCTTGTATTAAGTCTTATTTTAATTTAAAAAAGAGAAAATTTCCGAAATATTGATATAATTACATTTTACGAAGTGAAATTAATTTGATAAAAAATCTTAATATGTTTTATTTCCTTTATTATTTAACTATTCATTAAAATACATAAGAAGACGTCATCTCACTACCTGACTCCCCTTTTGTGCAATTGAAATAGAATCGTCCATCTCCCTCTTCTTAATAATTAGCCAATCACAAGGGTTGTATTCTTTGGCGCCACGAGGCTTGCATAGAAAAGAACACCAACCTAGCCTAGACATATCAGTAGTGAGGAGAATTTTGTTTAGTGCTGAACCTATGCTAATGTGTGCAAGAAATACCCAAGGCACCTCATTTGATGTCCAGCCATGTTTGGGGTTAGTCGGCTCTCTCTCGCTCTCTTCGTTTCTCGGCGGTTTTAACTAGGTATTTTACTTCAATATTGCTAATTATTTATTAATTACTCTTATTAATCATTTAATATTTATAATTGATAAAATAATTCATGAATTTCTAGACATTGTTTTTTTTTAATTTATTTTCGCTAGTTACATGACGCCTTTAGGCTCCACGCCTCCTGAATATTTGTTTCGTACCTTATATGAATGCATATTATCGTTCTTTTTCTCTTTGTTTTTTACTCGCCATTTTAATTGATAATTTATTTTATGCAAATTTTATTTATTTTATTTTTCATTTATCATAAAATATATAAAGTAGAGCGAATCTTATTTAAAGTTTTGAATCACTAGTTGAGAGCTAGTTGAGTGATTTTTTCATCTGATTTTTGCCTTTCTGTTCTTTCTCAAACCCTGAGGCAATACAAAATCACTTAAATATGATGCCACATTACAACAAGCACTCATTTAGGCCCAAAGAATATTGAAATAATATTTTTATCAAGCAGAGAATATTATTAAAAATATTTTTCATAATTTCGATATTGATAGCGAATATTTCTTTATAATCCCTACAAGTAAATTGTGGTGTGATTATTAGCACGCCTCTCTCTTATATCAGGCTTGCACCAATTTTTTTCTTTATTTAATACAATTTACAAATTTTATTTTATTAGTTAATTTCATATTATCATTGAAAGAAATCACATCAGACACATACACACAGCAATTCAAATATTAAATGAAACACGAAAAATCTGGTGTGACTAGTCGCACGGCCAAAAACTTTTTTATACCTTCCGTATTTGAAAGTTTGGCACTGTAGTTATCACAACAGATTTTTTGTAACGACATGAGTTGGAAATATTTTATTTTTTATTCTTGTATCAAATCATCATATACCACGCGCACACATTTAACAAATGTGAGTTAATTTGTTGGTGGGTCAAACACCAGTCGAATTCTTTAAATATAAAATTAATTAATATTTGTCTTTACTTCTCTTATCTCTTTCGAGTCTGAACCTGTTTGGGTTCTCTTTGTTTTCTTAAAGAAATTATTCTATAATCTCACTTTACTTTTAGAAAAGGGGCATTTTTATAATTATCATTCTTATTTCAAGGATAATTAATGAATTCAAATATATTCTTATTAACCCCACCTCCTTTATCTTAAGGCCTTATTCCCTTTTTATTAAATATAAAAATCTGGTGTGACTAGTCGGACAACTTTTTTGTACCTTCCGTATTTGAAAGATTTTTTTAACGATATGTACATGAAAAGTTCATTCAAATATAAATGCCTTTTCGGCATCTTAGGCCATATAGACGTCCCACAAATATTTTAATTTACAATTCTGCAACGAATATCGAATGTTCTTTTATATATATTTTTTTTTTTTTGCTCGAAAAAATCTTGTGGGACACAACTTTCTCTTACCTTCGGCAATTGAAAGTTGTGTTCTGTGCTTGTCACACACGAGAAATTTTTTGGTTCAACATATACTTAGTTTCCGGCAAATATGAGAATTCAAGGTATAATTGCTTCTTCTTCTGTCCGTGCCTTATTTGGGGTCGCCGGACCTCTGTCTATTTCCCTCCAGCCCTATCATGCAAGAGACAGACAGAACTGAAAGACTGCCTGTCCCAGCTCGGGCAGCTCGTGGTCGCCATCCTCGTACCCACAAGATGTGGGCCCCTGTGCCAAATTCATATAATAGCTAAAGTATAATATTTGAGTATCGAGAGTTCTTTCCTTTTTGTGTTATTTAATTTAATCCCCATTTTTTGACATTTCAGTTGAAATTCATTCAAATGATTGTGAAAATGACGTCAAATTCACGCTAAAAGGGAATCGCCTCCTTTTAATGGCAATTTCAAGAAAAGCAATAAAACAGGCCTTTAAAAGCAATAAAATCTCTTTCAGAGAAATTTACATAAACATTATGTTTTGATATTTTAACTGGAATCGATCTTCTTGAAATTTAAGATTTTTTCACAATAAATTAAATTGATTTCAAGTGAAATATCAAAGAATGTGGCTCAAAAACGAAAAGTCTCTCAATACTCTAATTTTACCCTTAAGCCAAGTCAACCTATGTCGCAAGTATTTCAAGAAATTTCAATCACATCAGCCAAAGGGTACTAGTACTTTACTAATGTACTTAACCTCTTTAAAAAGTATTTCAATAAAACTTTACGTGAAATTATTTTAAGTAGACTTTACTCTGCTATTCAATAGGGGATACTTTCCTATCGATACGATACCAGGTACAAGCATCGATACTTTATTTTCGATACACCCTACCTACCCGGTATATTCCAATCCAGGGCCTGTTTGATGATTTTTGTTAGTAATATTTTATTTAATGAGGAATCCTGCATGCCCAGGATATGAACACGGATCTTCATCACCCACTACACCTGTGAGCCCCCGCAAAGAAAATTTAATTATATAGTAAATATTATTATTTTTCATTTGGGAGATTTAATTATTCTGGTTAATTAACTTTGAATTTTCTTCTATATTTTTGCATACACTTTTTAATTAATCATATCAATATTTTTGTTACATACATACTGTACTCTGGATTGTTGAACCCACCACCTGAGTGAGTCATCATCATCATCATCATCATCACTAGATAACGATAATCTCTCTTTTTCTGATGCATACACTCAATAAAGCTTTTTTTTTTCTCACAAATACACTTATACATTTATCCCCGGGCAGATTGTTTGTTGAAATAACTAAGGAAATAAATACACACGCTTAGAGTGAGGCATATCTTCAATTAAAATTAAAAAAAAAAAAATGAAATTTTTTGTTTGCTGTGTATTTAGAAATTTCCCAAACGGATAAAGGAAGGAGAATTTGTTGTTGCTTCACGCAAGTTGCAATTTCCCTAAATTCTTTTTTCTTTTATTAAACTTCAAGGTATTTATTTATTTATTTGCAAATTACAGAGGAGAATTTGCATTTATTTAACCTCAATTGAAAGGTTGGAAAAAAATGTCAAGTTATATGATGTTAAATTCAGATTTTTTTTTTTTTTTACACCTTATCGTTGTATAAATCATACACTCAAAGATACGGATAATTTTTTTTTTTTTTTTTTTTAATTTTTATTTGATTGCTAAACTCTTTAGTGTTTTAATTGAAAATTTTTTATAATGAACTTTTGCTTGATATTTTTTTTACTTTCCCGATAAGGGGATGATTGTAAAAAATACAACTCCCAAACTTTTTATATACCCTTACGTTTCAGGTCATATCGACCCCAGAAATACAAGTGTAAATGTGTATATGTATGTGATGTTTTATTTTTCTTATATCTCTGGAATTATTCATCCGATTAGAATGAGATTTGGCAAATTTGTAGTCTTAAGTGGGCATAAGATGGTATTAAAACTAGAAGTGAATTGGACCGCAGAGGGCGGTAAATTATTATCGCGAACGACGGTTTTGGGGTGTTAGCTTTCACTGGACCAAATCTTTTGTAACTCAGCTATAATAATTAGGACGTTAGCCTCTACCTCTAGACCTGGAGCAAATTTCATGACAATCCGCTCGGTAGTTGAGAAGTTATTCGTAAAAAAATAAAAAAAAATTCAAACTTCGTTATTTCAAAGAATATATAGAGATATATTGTTTTTAATTTAATTATACAGGGTGTCCCAAAAAATAGTGTCAAGCGTAAGTCCAGGCCTTGGGGTACCCGAATTACCCCCATGCATGTTGTGCGATCTTTTATAGTTTTCGAGTTTGATGAATTTTTTTTTTTTTTTCGGAATTTTTGAGAATTTTAGACCTGAACAACTTTATTATTATTATTTTTTTTTTTAAGTAGAAGACATTTTCCCAGATATATTTTTTTTAGCAACGAAGTCTTTATAATATGAGGATATGGCATAAGGGCAGCCAAGATGAAAAATAAAATAAACATTTTTTTTATTTTTTGTCTACGTTTCGAGTGCCGATCGCACTCTTCATCAGGACAAAAATGATGTCAAATTGCCGAGTTTGTTGACATGGTAGTGTAGCAACGTTTTTACCAATTTATATTCACTTGAAAACTCTCTTTACTGTTCCGAGGACGAAATTTTATCCTGATGAAGAGTGCGATCGGCACTCAAAACGTCGACAAAAAAAATAAAAAATTTTTATTAAATTTTCAATTTTGAATTAAAAATCGAAACAGGTGGTGACTTTATGATTCCTAAGCAGTTCTCGAAAATTCTCCAGACTCTCATCTTTCATAATAATTTAAAAAAATAGTACTTAATGGGTGACTTTGGTTAAAATCGGCCATAAAAGACAGCGAGATGGAAAATTATTAAAATTTGCCATCTGATTAGAAAAAAAATATCTGGGAAATGTCTTCTACTTTAAAAAAAAAAAATAATAATAACGTTGTTCAGGTTGAAAATTCTCAAAAATTCATAACTCGAAAACTATAAAAAATCGCATAACTTAACATGGGGGTGATTCGGGTACCCCAAGGGGAGCTCTATCTCTGGATTTCCGCTTGACACTATTTTTTGGGACACCCTGTAAAGTTGCGAAACTTTCCCGCCATATAACTACCCAATTAAAAGTGGGATCCAATTTATTTTGTGACGCGTAGTAGGCTACTTGCCTGCTTGATGAGTGACTTTTGTAAGTCGACACCAACTGACGAGTTGAGATTTTTTTCTTTATTCATTTTTTTTTCCTGTTATTCGAGAAATATTTTAGTTTTTTTTTGGGTGTGTAATGTTAGTCCAAGTAGCGGCTTTTCTTTTCATTTGACGCCATTAACGATGACTCGGAAGTTAACTTATTTTATTTAACTTTAAAACTTTTAGATTAAAACGAATATTGATTGAAGAGAAAATCCCCCTCTCTCTCTCTCTCTCTTTCTCTATCATGATATTAGTTGGAGAAGCAACGAGAGTTTTTTTTCTTCTATTTAAATATTTAATTACCAGCTGCGCCGCTCTCCTTCGGCGTACATTGCCCCTACAACCCGTTCTCTACTGTCTTGAATTATGTGCCGTAGCTTCTTCTTCTATAGAGGATTTTAAATGATGAATTATGAAAACTGAAGCCTCACTTTTTGTTGGACAAGTGCCTTTTATGCGGTAAACGTTGTATTGGCCTATTTAAAACAATTTTCATCAAAAAACTGAAAATTGCCTTTCTGCAGTAAACGATTCAAATAGATCCTGATTGAGAATTAAATTAAAACATTAAATTTGAATTAGAGACCTCCGAGCAGCAAGTAAATTGTACATATCAAAGTAAAAAGAAGCCCTCGGTGCTTGGCGTAGAGGTTAGCGTGCTAACCTCGTATACCAAACGTCGCGGGTTCGGACCCCAGGCAGTCCGATGATTTTATTTAAGCCATTTGGATACCAAATGGATTAAATAAGAATGCCTGGACCCCAAATAAATATATATTATACAAATACGAGTAGTGTTTAAAGTCTTAAATGGCCCAAGTTGCCGAAAAGACTGTGGTATTGTGTGTGAATGTGTGAATGAGAAAAAAGTGTGTTTAAAAAAAAAAAAAAAAAGTATAAAGAAATTGTATTTAATTGCAATGAATATTAAAATACCTAAGATCGTGTATAATTTACAATATTTGCCCTGGTGAAGGTTGCGATTGGATACCGAAACGTCGCCAAATAGAAATAAAATAAAATATTTTTTTAATTTAATCTCCTGGCTGCATAGGCGCCGGAACTGGGGGGGGGGGCAAGGGTACATAAAAAATTAAAAGAGTAAGAAATTCATTTTTTCCAAATTTTTTCCAAAAATTTTTGATAAAATCACTACCAAATTTTTTAAAATTTTAATTTTATTAAAATTGTGATTTTATTTAAAATTTTTAAAGTTTTATAGTAGATTTGTTTTTGTTTTAAACTATTTAAACATATTAAATTATTTTAATTTTCTAAAAAAAAATTTTTGCCCCCCCCCCCCCCTGATTCAAATTCGTTCCGGCGCCCCTGCCTGGCTGAAAGTCCCTGCGAATTCTGAGTATATATATATATGTATAATTTGCCGCCTCTTCCCCTTTTTTATCACTAATATTTATTGAAATTTATATTATAGGGGAAAAGTTTTAAAGGTTTTTTTTTTTTAAAAAAAAAAAAATAAAAAAATAAAAGAGGATAGGAATGGAGGTCTTAAATGGCCTCAAATGTCGAAAAAGACAAATTTAAAGAATATAATTTAATTAAGTGAGATTAATCCCTGAAATTGATATCAAACTTTATATGACTAATAACGCAAACATACACGCACACACACACACACACACACACAACTTATCAAAATGAGATATCAATCTCTAATTTTGAAATTTCTATAAAAAAAAATATATCATTTCCTGAATGCTTTTTCTTATCAGAATTATTAGAAAACCAATTTTTAATCCAATACATGTACGTTTATCTAAAATCGTTTTGCTTCACTGAATGATTATTTAGAGAAAAATCAGTGAACCTGAGCAACTTTCATTTATTATTTAAAAGAAAAAGGCTCATGTTCTAGACCTAGGTTAAATGGAGAAATGATTACACTAAGCTCCAGATTAAATTAATATTCAGTTGCTCTACATAATTTAACATTCACTTGGAGTGTCGATTGAATTATGACCATTTAGGGCCCACATCTAATTAACTATCTTATCCCTCGGATATTGCATCTGTATTTTTTGTGACGATTTTCAAATTACAAGCCAATGAAAAATTTATTCATGAAAATTTCAGCTCAAAATTGTGAGTTAAAAAAATCTGGTGTGACTGGCGCACAGCACACAACTTTCTCTTACCTTCGGTAATCGAAAGTTGCGTTCTGTGCTTGTCACACCAGATTTTTTGTGTCGACTTGTATTTTAGTTCCCGGCGACGGAATATTTGAATTGCAGATGTAAAATTTATAAGTATGGGAAAATATTTATATTTTGTTACCATGGCAACCATTTCCCTTCCTATGAAGTACAAGAGTAAAGTGGTCTTCAGAAGATTTCGATGGTAAAATGAGAATATACATTTGAAAGAGCGTCTAAAAAAATAATTGATTTTTGAATTGTAATCAAAATCGTTGGAGCGAATTTTGAAAAAATCGAAAAAAAAAACTGAAAAAGTACATCAGTAAAGTACATTAGTACTCTTTGGCCGATTTTGTTTAAAAGCTTATTTTCACGGTCTAGGAGGGTATAAAACTTAAATATAAAACTAGTAGTTTTTTTTATGGCTGGATATTATGATATGAGGATGCGTTACAAGGGCAGCCAAGGCGAAAAATAAAACAAAAATCTATTTTTTGTCGACGTCCTCGAAATACTAGAGTCTTCAAGTAAATGTAAATTGGTTAAAACGTTGACTACACTGCCATGTCAAATAACCTGACGAATTGACATCATTTTTGTCCTGATGAAGAGTGCGATCGGCTGAAACGTCGACAAAAAATAGATTTTTGTTTTATTTTTCGCCTTGGCTGCCCTTGTAACGCATCCTCATAACTTAAATATAAAATTTCAACCTCGGAGCTCAATTCCTTCATGCTTAAAATTATATATTACATATTTCATAAAAAATACTATTAATTTGAAACAATATTCCTTGCTTAACTCAATCTTTAATTTTTTTTTGGCGCTTGACAGACTAATGCATAACAGAGTCCATATATAAACAATTTTCTACCTTATTATTGAACCTAGATTAGATGAAATTGTAGAGGGGGGGGGGGGGGGGGGGGGGGGGGGGGTTGGGGGAAGAATGCGATTCAATCTTCAAATTGTGTCGTTTTTTTTTTTTTTTTTTTTTTAAACATTCACACTTTTTTTCTCATTCACACTCACACTCACCCACACATTCACACTGTCTTTTCGGCAACTCAGGCCATTTAAGACTTTAAACGATATCCGTTATTGATAATATACACATATATTAGGGGTCCAGGCATTCTTATTTAAGCCATTTGGTATCCAAATGGCTTAAATAAAATCATCGGACTGCCTGGGGTCCGAACCCGCGACGTTTGGTATATGAGGTTAGCACGCTAACCTCTACACCAAACCCCGAGGGCTTGTGGCGTTGTTAAAGGGGAGGAATTTGGCCTTGATGTCTTCTATATATTGAGTTCTTTTGCGGGGGGGGGGTACCTGGATGAATTTTCAAAGACAAGATCCTAAATCAAGGCCACCATTTTCTCATCCAGATATCAAATTTTAAATTTCCTTTATTTCTTCTCCCCCCCCTTTTTTTCTGATTAGATTATTTTATTGTCATTTGTTCGGTTGTCTCTCTGTAAATGAGCTCAGCATAGCGGAACAAACCGGAAATCAACTATTTTTGTTATTTTGTTGTTAGGACATTGTACTTGCAAGGAACCTCTCTCTCTCTCTTCACGTTTTTTTTTTTACTCATATATTTAGAAAGGGAAATGTAAAGATGATCAAAATTTGCCTCCCATTGTATAATAATAACTCGTGACGGTCACGGGTGCAGCGACGTGTTAATTTACACCAACTGATGGAGATCAAGGAAAGAATAGAGCTGTCTGTCACTTAGAGCGTCCACTGGGTATAAAATTTCAACCTTCTCCGTTGAGCGGTTCCAGCATTCACATTTTGCAATTTCCAGCCCCAGATGGGAAAATTATTTTTTTATTCTAAAAGAAACATTTGAACACCCCGTGGCAAGTGCAATTTCATTTGACATTTGGTAAATAAACAAAGATAGAGAGAAATAGCGTCAAAAAAATCTGGTTTGGATGTCAGCACAACACACAACTTTCCTTTGGTAATCGAGAGTTGTGTAATGTGCTATCACTCCAGATTTTTTTGTATTTAGTTACTAATAATATATTTAAATTCAAAAGATAAAATGTATAATGAAAAGAGGAAAATATTTGAATGGCAATTCTTCTATGAAGTACACGAGTAAAATGTGCTTCAAACAATTTTCAGAGTCAAATGCGAATATACATTTTAAATCAGCGTTTTCCAAACTGTGAGGCGCGCCTCCCTAGGGAGGCGCCGACTAGTCTAAGGGGAGGCTCGCCACAGCGAGCAATTTTTCAAACTCAGCTAAAAACTTCAGGGCCGGAGGCGAGAATAAAAGAAATTTTAATTTCAAAATTAAAATTGTCATTTTAAATTCAAAATTTTAATTCAAAATTCAAATTTCATTTATTCACGCCTCCAGCTCTTAAGGAGGCCAAAACGTCACAATAATTTTGACTGCATATGACTAGGATTTTTTTTGACTCCGCTTTAATATAGGCTAAATTTATATTTTTTTAGCATTAAAAATCTTTGTTTTTGTATTATTTTACAAAATAAGGGAGGGGGTGGGAGGCGTCATATGATTAAATATTTTTAAGGGAGGCGTTGTAAGATAAAGTTTGGAAACCACTCACTGTTTTAAATGAATGAATTAATCAAAATCGTTAGAAGGAATTTTGAGAAAATTGGAAAAAAGAAAAAAATTAAGAAAATATTAATATTCTTTGTCCGATTTTATTCAAAAGAGTACATACAGTACAGGTAGTTATCAAATTTCAACTTCGCAGCTCTCCGTTGTGATCATTTATGATACAGACACATATAGACAGACTTTTCCCGGATCCACTTTCTTAGATTTAGAGATTCTCAAAAAGTGTATTTCTATCAAAAATCTCGACATTGATATTTTTTGATTTAAATTCAGGAGAAAGTTTATTTTTTTTTAGTCTTTTCAGTATCTTAGGCCTTGTAGAATTTTAAACCATACACAATATAAATATTACGATACAAATTATCCATGCATATTTATTTATACCCTTTGGCTTTTAGGTTATCAATATTTATAATATTTGCCAATACCACTAGCCTCTCAACAGAATGGGGGGGGGGAGTTAAGAAAAAAACAAACATTATTATTCAAGCCCGCTAACACCCCCCCCCCACCCCCCCGAGAAGTTGAAAGTTAAATTGTCAAAACTCCCTATTGATAATCTTAAAGGCAAGGAATGCGGGTTCAGATCCTAGGTAGTCTAAAGAATATTTATTTAAATCATTTGGACATCAAATGATATAAATAAATATGCCTGGACCCACACATATATCGTTTTTTTTTTTATTTCATTAAATTCTTTTTCGGGAACGAATGCCACTTAGACCCTCTCTATTTATTTCAGTTGATTGGTAGCCAGTCCATTTGAAATATATTGTCGTATGAGACAGAATGCGCCCTTGGTGCAGAAGACCAGCACGCTCTTCACTGCACCAAGGCCCGAGGGCTATATCGTATTTAAATAATTGAGTATCGAATGGCCTAAGACTTAAAAATAGTATAAAGGTAAAATAATGAGTTTATCTTTTGGATGATTAATCATTTAATTCGATCCATTAAATAAACTCTGTTTTTAATAATCTTAAAGAAAAATTAATATTAACTCTTCTCTTTTAAAGATTAAATCCAATGAGGAAAGTCAAATTCTATTAAAAATTTTATTATCTCACCTCCTTGTTTATTCAAGTTGAAATATTAATTGAATGAAGTAAAAATAAAAATGCAACAAAAGATATGAAAGGAGGGATTAGGATTTGTAGTAAATCCCTCAAGTGTTTTTGCGATTCAACAGACAATCTTAAACAAAAAATAATCTGGTGTGACTGGTCGCACAGCACACAACCTTCTCTTACCCTTCGCCAAGAGAAAGTTGTGTACTGGGCTTGTCACACCAGATTTTTTGTGTGTTGGGATATATTTAGTTGGGTACATTAGAATTCAAGATGTAAAATTTATAAACAGAAAAATATTTATATTTTGTTACCATGGCAACCATTTCTCCTATCTTTCCTATGAAGTACAAGAGTAAAGTGGTCTTCAGAAGATTTCAATGGCAAAATGAGAATATACATTTTAAAGAGCATCTAAAAAATAATTGATTTATGAATTAAAAAAAAAAAAAATCGTTGGAGCGAATTTTGAGAAAATCGAAAAAAACTGAAAAAGTACATCAGTAAAGTACTAGTACTTTTTAGCCGATTTTGTTTAAAAGCTTATTTTCACGAGTTCCAGGAGGGTCCAAAACTTAAATATAAAATTTCAACCTCTTAGCTCAATTCCTTCATGCTTAAAATTGAACACGCACACGCACAGACAGACAGACCATGGCGCTTGGTTCCTTCTGGTTTTTACACAACCTGAAATGTTTTGCTTCTTTTTTTAAACCTTCTCCTAATAATGTAGAATTCGATGTCTTCTTCTCTTTTTAAAAAGAAAAAAAACTTGTCCTTTTCTCTTTCTCTAATTTAATAATCCCCCCCCCTCCTCTCTATTCCTTCTATGATTATTTATTCCCACGGAAATTTATTTTTTTTTTCTTTGAGATCATAAATTTTCTCATCATTTTTACTTTCTCTTACCTCTATATATATGCGTGTTCAATTTTAAGCATGAAGGAATTAAGCTACGAGGTTGAAATTTTAAATTTAAGTTTTATACCCTCCTGGACCGAGCTTCAAACGCCTTTTTTTTTTTTTTTTTTTAAAGGGGGGGGGGGGGGGGGGGGGGGGCGCATCAAGCTTTTGGCGCCCCTCGCGCATCCGCTTTTTCCCAAAATCTACGACTTTTACTTGAAATTTCATAATAAATTCATTTTATATCACAAATCCGGAAAAAAAATTACAAAAAAAGCCCGAACGAGATATGAATACTAAAAAAAAAAAAAAAAGTCGAACGAAAAACGGCGCCCCAGTTGAGTATTCGCCCCCCTCTCCCCTCAAAGGCTAGTTACGCCGCTACTGACCAATCGCGTATGTTTTTGGTTTCGGTTTTGCAAAAATCATTTTCAAGGCCTAAAAAAATCAGAAAAACACATGAATCATTCTATTCTACATTTTATATGTATAAGAGTCAAGTTTTGTCTATAGCTATAGATAGAAAAGTGTATTATATGGCTATAGACAAAACTTGCCTTTCATACATATAAATACATAAATAAATAAATCAGGGCCGGATCTAGGGGGGGGGCAGAGGGTACACGTGCCCCGGGCGGCACATATTAGGGGGGCGGCAATTAAAGAAAGAAAAAAAATGTTTGGTCACTCAGGTGGCAAAAATTTAGCGTCCAAAAAAAAAAAAAAGGAAAAATATTTTTCCCGGAATGGGAAAAATTTAGGTTCCGCGGCTGGCACACGAAAAATTTTTTTGGTTCCGCGGGCGGCACACGAAAAAATTTTGTCTCCGCGGGCGGCAAATTTTTTTACGTCTCTAAAAAAAAAAGGTAAAATATTTTTGCAAAAATTTTCGAGATCAAGGAAAATTTTAAGGAGGGGGCGGCAAATAAAATTTTTCCCCCCTATAAAATCTCCTAGTTCCGGCCCTGAAATAAATAAATATAAAATGTAGAATGCAATAATTCATGTGTTTTAGGCCTTGAAAATGGTTTTTGCAAAACCGAAACCAAAAACATGCGCGATGATTGGTCGGCCATAATTAAGTTTTCCAATAAAAAAAAAAGAAAAAAAACCCATCAAGCTATTTTTCTTTCTAAAACAGCCCTTTATCTGCTTTTAATTAGAGACAAGTAATCTCAGCAAGTGTAAGATTTTAAATAATTTATATTCATACTTATAAATTTTACATCTTGAAAAATTAATATTAATTCGGCGGAAACTAAATATACATCGACACGAAAAATCTGGTGTGACAAGCACTTTCGATTACCAAAGGTAAGAGAAAGTTGTGTGCTGTGCGACCAGCCACACCAGATTTTTTTTTTTTATTATTTATTTCACTTGCCCTTAAACCCAAATAATTTGAGAAAAATGACTTAAAAATTATTTTATTTATTAAGGGGTTACTAAGTATTAGCGAGGGTGGTCATATTTAAGAAAGAATTCAGAATGTTTTTTTTTTTTACTTTCTCTTATTTTATAATATTTTTTTTTTTATCTTTAAATAATACAATAGATAAGAGAAAAAAATATTTTTTTTAATAAAATGGGAATTAATATTTTGATTTGTTTTTCTGAGTGAAAATATTTAATAAAGAACTCGTTTTTTTTTTCTATCTTTAGATGATAGTAAAAAGTATTTTTTTAATTTTTATAAAATGCGAATTGCTATATAGATTCATTTTCATCAATAGAGACAAACAAGCAGAGACTTCTCTCTCAGTTGAGTGCCAAACGTCGCAACTCGCTCTTCTCTTGTGCAGTGTTTATTTTAAAGTGAATAATTATTTAGTGTAACTCACCCCGATCACGTCGCCCCCGTCACCCCTTTGAGAATCTTATTAAAGGTAATTAGATTTTTTTTTATTAAACAAATAATTCAAATGCAACGAATAAATAAATCAATTTCTACTTTTTTTACTTTCTCTTACCTATGTATATATGTAATATATATATAGAGAGAAAGTATTGGATTCATGTCATAAATTCGATGTCGAGATTTTGATGGATCTTCACGTTTTGAGGTCCCCTGAATCCAAAAAAGTGGTTTTCGCGACATGGTCTGTCTGTCTGTGTGTGTCTGTGTGTGTGTGTGTTCAATTTTAAGCATGAAGGAATTGAGCTAGGAGGTTGAAATTTTATATTTAAGTTAAATACCTCCCGGGACCGGAAAAATAATCTTTTAATCAAAATCGGCCAAAGAGTACTAGTACTTTACTGATGTACTTTTTCAGTTTTTTTCGATTTTCTCAAAATTCGCTCTAACGACTTTGATTAAAATTCAAAAATCAATTATTTTTTAGATGCTCTTTCAAATGTCTATTCTCGTTTTGCCCTCAAAATTGTTTGAAGCACACTTTACTCTTGTGCTTCATAGGGAAGATAGGAGAAATAGTTGCCATGGCAACAAAATATAAATATTTTCCCATACTTATAAATTTTACTTCTTAAATTTCTAATATATTGGCGGAAACTAAATATATTTCGACACGAAAAATCTGGTGTGACAAGCACAGAACACAACTTTCGATTACCGAAGGTAAGAGAAAGTTGTGTGCTGTGCGCCAGTCACACCAGATTTTTTTTTAAACACACTTGTTTCTCATTCACTCTAACACTCACACAGCATTCATATAAGACTTTACAATAACCGTTATATATGATAATATTTATTGGGTGTCCAGGCATTTGCTATCCAAATGGCTTAAATAAAATTTTTTTTTTTTTTGCTTTAAAAACAAAACTTTTGCATATTAATTTGCCTTTAATTATGTCACCACCAATATTCGGAGGGGTGAGATTTATTTAATTTATTTTTTTTTTTTTTAAATTCGTTTTAAGGTCTTTTTTGGCATCGCAGGCCATTTAGACACCGTAAAAAACCCAGATAGCACAGTACGTCTTATGTACGTACATAAGACGCACAGTTCGTCTTATGTACGTACATAAGACGTACTGTGCTATCTGGGAATTCTTTTTTCACGTGACATACATTTTTCATTTTTACTTTCTCTTGTCTATATATTACTTTCTCTCACCTATGTATATATGTAATATATATAGAGAGAGAAAGTATTGGTTCATGTCAAAAATTCGATGTCGAGATTTTGATGGATCTTCACGTTTTGAGGTCCCCTGAATCCAAAAAGTGGTTTTCGCGACATGGTCTGTCTGTCTGTCTGTCTGTCTGTCTGTCTGTCTGTCTGTGTGTCTGTCTGTGTGTGTTCAATTTTAAGCATGAAGGAATTGAGCTAGGAGGTTGAAATTTTATATTTAAGTTAGGCACCTTCCTAGGGCGTGAAAATAAGCTTTTAATCAAAATCGACCAAAGAGTACTAGTACTTTACTGATGTACTTTTTCAGTTTTTTTCGATTTTCTCAAAATTCGCTCTAACGATTTTGATTAAAATTCAAAAATCATTTATTTTTTAGATGCTCTTTCAAATGTATATTCTGATTTTGCTCTCAAAATTGTTTGAAGACCACTTTACTCTTGTATTTCATAGGGAAGATAGGAGAAATGGTTGCCATGGTAACAAAATATAAATATTTTCCCATACTTATAAATTTTACATCTTAATCCAAATGTTACGTACTGTCGGGAACTAAATATATGTCGACACAAAAAATCTGGTGTGACAAGCACAGAACACAACTTTCGATTACCGAAGGTAAGAGAAAGTTGTGTGCTGTGCGCCAGTCACACCAGATTTTATATATATATATGTTCATGGGCGTACCCAGCGAGGGGCAGAGGGGGGCAGTTGCCCCTCCCCCTAGAAGCAAGAAAAAAAAATTAAATGCTTATAAAGTGATGAAACGAAACAAAATTAGGTAGGGCGATGGCGACAGGGACTCGTTAGGACTGGGGTTTTTATGCTTTTAATTCGAAGGCTTTTCTCCTCTATATAATAAAAAAAAGCTATGTCACAATCTGGAAAGCCATGATCTGCCCCCCCCCCCCCTGGACGACCATGTTCTGCCCCCCTCTAGATTTGATCCTGGGTACGCCCCTGTATATGTTCATTTAAATAGAGCGTTTTCCAAACTGTGAGGCGCCCTCCCTAGGGAGGTGCGGACTAGTCTAAGGGGAGGCGCGAATATTAGCCACAGCGAGCAATTTTCTAAATTATTGCTAAAGTTTTTTATAAATAAAATAATAAATAATATTAAATAGTTTGTATTAATAAATTTTTTGTCTGTATTTTTTTATAAAATGGTGGGGGTGGGGAGGCGTTATGCGATTAAATATTTTTTAGGGAGGCGTGGCAACTTAAAGTTTGTGGAAACCACTGATGTAGAGTGAAAGTATTGGATTCATGTCAAAAATTCGATGTAGAGATTTTGACGGATATACACGTTTTGAAGTCCCCTGAATCCAAAAAAGTGGTTTTCGCGACATTGTCTGTCTCTGTGTGTGTGTGTCTGTGTTCAATTTTAAGCATGATGGAATCGAGCTAGGAGGTTGAAATTTTGTATTTAAGTTAGGCACCCCCCCTGAGGCGTGAAAATAAGCTTTTAATTAAAATCGGCTGAAAAGTACTAGTACTTTACTGATGTACTTTTTCAGTTTTTTTTTTCGATTTTCTCAAAATTCGCTTCAACGATTTTGATTAAATCAATTATTTTTTTAGAAGCTTTTTAAAATGTATATTCTCATTTTGCTTTTGAAATTATTTCAAGCACACTTTACTCTTGGACTTCATAGGAAAGATGGGAGAAATGGTTGTCATGGTAACAAAATACAAATATTTTTCCATGACATCTAGAATTCTAATAAATCGGCGGCAACTAAAATATATGTCTACACAAAAAATCTCGTATTTCAAGCACATATTTTAATTACCGAAATTAAGAGAAAGTTGTGTGGTGCTGTGCGACTTGTCACGTCAGATTTTTTTTTGTAGTTCAAAAAATTTTGTTTAGGCGAGGGAATGGATAAATTTTGCTTATTGTAATTAAAGAGTTGTTAACATTTAAAAAGAAGAAGTTATTAAATTAGCAAACGCAAGACACAAGAGCGCCGCTCTTCACGAGAACGTTAATTAGATCAATTAAAACTTTAATAGAAATGCCAACCTTTTGAGAGGGGGACCAAACCAAAAGTTTGGTTTGTTTAATTGATAAATATGCATTTCAATAGAGGCGAAAATAAGATCGTGTTGTTTTTTATTTGCGTAAGGTAATTATAAAAATCTGGTGTGACTGGCTGCACAGCACAAAACTTTCTCTTACCTTCGGTAATCGAAAGTTGTGTTCTGTGCTTGTCACATCAGATTTTTTGTGTCGACATGTATTTAGTTTCCGACAGTACGTTACATTCGCATTTCAAGATGTAAAATTTATAAGTTTGGAAAAATATTTATATTTTGTTACCATGGTAACCATTTCTCCTATCTTTTCTATGGAGTACAAGAGTAAAGTGGTCTTCAGGAGATTTCAAGGACAAAATGAGAATATACATTTTAAAGAGCATCTAAAAAATAATTGATTTTTGAATTTAAAAAAAAAATCGTTGGAGCGAATTTAGAGAAAATCGACAAAAACTGAAAAAGTGCATCAGTAAAGTACTAGTACTCTTTGGCCGATTTTGTTCAAAAGCTTCGTGTCACGTCCCATGGGGGTGCCTAACTTAAATATAAAATTTCAACCTCCTAGCTCTTTCCGTTCTTGAGATATTTTGTTCACAGACACACAGACAGACCATGTCGCGAAAACCACTTTTTTGGATTGAGTGGTCCTCAAAACGTGTATTTCCATCAAAATCTCGACATCGAATTTCTGATATGAATCCAATACTTTCTCTCTCTATATATTAACATATATAGAGGTAAGAGTAAGTAAAAAAAAAACAAAATAACCAGAGAGAAACATTCCATTAAATAGAATGCCTCAATAAAAATGCAAATTTGACATTTAATTTACCGACAAAATGAAATGATTTTTCATTAAATAGTGCGAAGTTTAAATTACCAGAGGCTAAATAGAAATGCCTGAACCCACAATTTATATATTCACCACGGCGGTTGTCGTCTGGTGTTTTTGGGGGAGTTGCCGGGGGGAGGGGGGGGGGGGGGGGGGGGGGGGGGGGGGGGGGGGGGGAAAAAGTGTTTGTTTTAAAAAAAAAAAAAAAAAAAGATTTAAATTTATTTTGCCCCCGTCTCAAATTTCTCTCAAATAAGGTCAAGGTCCTTTTTATTTTCACCTTTGAGTCAAAGTCTGCGGTCATTTTCTTATTCACCTCTCGAAAAAAACATTATTTATTTATTTGAGACTTTCTTTTGGATTGTCTTCTTCTTTTATTTAATAAGAAAAAGCTCAGCCAGACTTGACCCTCGCCAAGAAGACACCAACAAAATGGAACGTGGGGAAAAAACATTTCGATTCTCTTTCTAATCACGTGTCTTTTGAAAAATTTTTTTTTATTAAATTTCAGCTCGGATTTTAGATATTATTTAAACCAGTGGTTCCCAACCTGAGGTCGATCGCCCCCAACTGGGCGATTTGGGATATCAGGTGGGTTGATAAATAAGCGGGGGGCGATGAGTATTCAAAGGGGGAAAAATTATTAGAGTTTAATAAAATTTTAAAGAACAAATCAAAGAGAAAAATCTCCTATTTACAGGATGGTCAGGATAGAAGAGTAAAAAATATTGACATAAAAATAAAATAGTCTGAAGATAACTCCAATCTAGAATTGGAAACGTCATTTTTGTTTTCATTGACCGAAAAAGATCCTTTTTGGTTATTTTCTTCATAAAAATAAAATTATTATTAGATTTTTAAAAGGTTACGCTAGGAAAGAAATCAGGCAAACATTTAATCAATCTTTATTTAATTTTTAATTTCCATTGCCGACGTTTCGGAGGCAAATCGCACCCTCAGGACAACAGGTAGTATTATATCTGTATTTTACTAACTACCGATTGTCCTGAGAAAGGATGCGATTTGCGTCCGAAACGTCGGCAATCGAAATTAAAAATTAGATAAAGATTGATTAAATGTTTGCCTGATTTCTTTCCATGGCTTCCATTTGAAAATTTCAACGTTTCAGTCACTAGGTGTTGTATTTTTTCACTTTGAAAAGAAAACGTTATCTGAGGAACTTGATTGATTTATTCACTTATAAATAAAGTACTTTTTTGTTAAAAATTTTAAATAATTCAATGAAAATTAAAAGGGGGGGGCGATAGGTGATAGACAACCTCCAGAAAGGGGCGATGGGCCAAAAAAGGTTGGGAAAACCACTGATTTAAACTAATGGCCGGTTTCTTTAAGCAAATTAAAAAAAAATATTGCTAGCCCTGCTCTAAGGGTCGGATTAGTGCTTAACAAGATGAATTTTTATCGCTACACATCACAAATGCAAGCGAGGATACAAGGGGGAGTAAAGGGGTAATCCCCTCTCCCCCCCCTCGAGACTTGAGAAAAAAATGGGTAAATGATTGAAATAGGTATATAAAAAAAAAAATAAAAGAGTAAAAAATAATTAAAAAATAGTTTAGGTGGGTGTATTGGATTAGTAATGATGTCTGATGAGAATGATATTAAAAAAAATAATATATATTATTAAGAATCGTTAAATTGTATGATTTGTTTTATTTTTTAAAATTTATCAAATGAGAAAAGATCTATTTTTGTATAAAAGTGGGAGAAAAATTAAAATATAAAAGAATAAATAAAGTGGAAAATAAAGAGTTTAGATTTTTGATTTGGTTGGATGGATTAGGGGTTTTTTTTTTTTTTGGTTTTTTCTGTTTCAGGGGGGGTTGAGAAAAATATATTTTTTCGGAAAAAAATTGTATTTTTGATATAAAATTTTAAAAACTAATATTTAAAAATTTTGCTTTTTTTTTGCAAGGATATGGAAGTT
Organism: Euborellia annulipes; assembly: GCA_023213315.1. Lineage (NCBI taxonomy): Eukaryota > Metazoa > Arthropoda > Insecta > Dermaptera > Anisolabididae > Euborellia > Euborellia annulipes. The sequence continues at coordinate 97,975 of JAKCPI010005872.1, forward strand.
ACTTGGGGAAAATTTTCTTCAGATGTTGTAGGGTATCGAATAGAAAAAGAAAAGACTTTTTCTTTATTCATGAGGCAACCAGTTGGGCACATTCAGGTTTCGGCTTTTTACAATGCCATCTTCAGGCCTACAATTCATAAAATTACAGTTGCAGAGATACATTTGTTTTTTACTTTCTCTTACCTCTATATATATATATATATGTTAATATATAGGCCTAGAGAAAGTATTGGATTCATGTCAAAAATTCGATGTCGAGATTTTGATGGATATACACGTTTTGAGGTTCCCTGAGTCCAAAAAAGTCGTTTTCGCGACATGGTCTGTCTGTCTGTCTCTGTGTGTCTGTCTGTGAACAAAATATCTCAAGAACGAAAAGAGCTAGGAAGTTGAAATTTTATATTTAAGTTTGGCACCCCCCTGGGACGTGACACGAAGCTTTTGAACAAAATCGACCAAAAAGTACTAGCACTTTACTGATGCACTTTTTCAGTTTTTTTCGATTTTCTCAAAATTCGTTTCAACGATTTTTATTAAAATTCAAAAAATCAATTATTTTTTAGATGCTTTTTAAAATATATATTCTCATTTTGTCATTGAAATCTTCTGAAGACCACTTTACTCTTGTACTCCATAGAAAAGATAAGAGAAATGGTTGTCATGGTAACAAAATATAAATATTTTCCCATACTTATAAATTTTACATCTTGAAATTCGAATGTACCATACTGTCGGAAGCTAAATACATGTCGACACAAAAAATCTGGTGTGACAAGCACAGTATACAACTTTCGATTACCGAAAGTAATCGAAGTGCTTGTCACACCAGATTACCCCCCCCCCCCCCCGAGAAACTCCTCTGGATCCGCCACTGCACAAATATCTTTTTTTTTTGCATAATCTGTCTGTTGGAAAAAATACTTGCGTTTCCAAATTGTGGGTGAGATAAAAAAAAAAATGCAAAATTTCCCCCATCGATAAGCATTGGGTTTTATGAAAAATTAAAGACAAGTAATTTTAAGAATTAAATCTCACAAATGAAAAATAATAAAACTTATTAGACCTATATAATTAAATGTTATTGTATTTATTTTATTTTTTACTTGCTTTGTCCCCAAATAAATTGCTTTTCATTTATTAAATTTAAAATATTAAATAAAAAATTTTATTTTAAACATTCACACTTTTATTCCATTTACACAGTCTTTTCGGCAACTTAGGGGCCTTATAAAACTTTAAACGATAACCGTTATTATGAAAATATATAAGCTTTTATATAGGGGTCCAGGCATTCTTATTTTGGTATCCAAATGGCTTAAATAAAATCATCGGACTACCTGGGATCCGAACATTCGACCCTTGGGTATACACATAGGCGCCGGAACTGGGGGGGGGGGCAAGGGTACATTGCCCCCCCCTGGCATCCTATAGGGGGGGCAGAGGGGGGCAAAATTTCTTCTTTTATTTCATTTATTTTAAAAAATGATATATTTTTACGTTTGAAAAATAAAATCTTCTTAATTAAAAAAAATTAAAAGAGTAAGAAATTCATTTTTTTCCAAAATTTTTGATAAAATCACTAACAAATTTTTTAAAATTTTAATTTTATTAAAATTGTGATTTTATTTAAAATTTTTAAAGTTTTATAGTAGATTTGTTTTTGTTTTATACTATTTGAACATATTAAATAATTTTAATTTTCTAAAAAAAAATTTTTTGCCCCCCCCTGAATCAAATTCGTTCCGGCGCCCCTGGGTATACAAGGCAGGCGCGCTATCAACTACGCTTTTTTTTATTTTTAAACACTCACTGTTACGATTTCTCCCAAAGGAAATGTATAGAGATAATATGGACCCTGTTATGCATTAGTATGTCAAGCGCCAAAAAAAATTAAAAATTGAATTAAACACGGAATATTGTTTCAAATGCTATAATTAATAATATTTTTTATGAAATATGGCCTAAAAAAATTTATATTTAATGTTACTTGTAGAATTGACAAAAAAAAAAAATTATATGCTTATATAATTTAATCAAAACAAAAAACTTTAATATTACAAATCTCGGCAGCTGGCGCTTGACACACAATTGCATAACAGGGTCCATATAGTATAATGTGTTCTTTGGCATTTATGTATTCTATGGATGTAAACAAATCCTCAAGCAGGCACTGGATTGGAATAGTATTGGTAATAATAATTTTCTTTTCATAATTAATAAGAAAAGGCGAGCCCTCGGGTTTGGCGTAGTAGGTAGCGTGGCTACCGAACGCCGCGGGTTCGGACCCCAGGCAGTCCGATGATTTCCGATGGTATCCAAATGGCTTAAATAAAAATGCCTGGACCACCAATAGATACTATCATATATAACGGTTATCGTAGTCTTAAATGGCCTAAGTTGGTGAAAAGACTGTGTGAATGAGAAAAAAGTGTGAATGTTTTTAAATAAAAAAAAAAGCGAGAGTCGGCCTGTGGCGGACCCGAACCAGCTGGAAGGTGGTTTAGGGGGACGAAGCCGGGCTACTATTAAACGAGCAATGTACCTTTATTTAATCCTAAATTTATTTATTTTTAAGCACATCAGTTCTCGATTTTACAAATATACCCTTTCCGGTACCAATATGATAAAAAAAAAAAAAAAACAATTCATCTCGTTCAACCCGGAACTATAATATTACTTAATGAGCCAAATTATATGGCCCATATATTTATATTAATTGTCAGTAAACGAGTTAACTGAAAAATTACGGTGCATTATTAAGGAAAGATCCGCTACAGGCGGACTCAAGCCAAAAAGCTTGCAGTGCGGCTAGTATTAATTAAATAATAAATTTAATCAATTAAGGTTGTTCGGACATTAAAGCACTTTATTAGATTAAAAGCTAATTTTTTAATATGTTATTAATCACTATCACATACGTTTAAAATAAAATTTTGAAGCTGACCAGGGTTATCGTGTAATTAATTTTTTAAAAATTGAAATTTAACATGTAGCCTATGGGGAATATCGACGAAACGCACACATATCGAATTATATAGCCACCTCTGCAATAGATACAAAAACAAAAAACTTACATTTTATCAATTCACTTCCGAGGAATACGTTAAAAATAAAATCAAAAGTTTCTGCCCAACGCTTTTAAAGATATTTTAACAAGAAAGTCAAAAAATTCTCCAAAATGACAGTCGCCAATATTTAAAAATGAGACTCAGACCAGCCTGGCAACGTCGCATAAAATAATTCTCTTTTCTAGCTGTCAGTTACATTTTTTTTTCCATTTCACGATATTTTTTCTCTCAAATCGTCCATTGTATTTAAACTGATTTGCATTAAACATTGTAATATATTAAATAAAATAAAATTTATGGCGTTTAAGATTTAAAATAGATAGTTGATGAATGCAACGTTGCCAGGTCTATATTACGTGAAATACTGCTCAAGTCAAAAGTCATTCATTTATTATTTTTGGTAATTAAATTATTAACTTAATACAATTATAAACTATGATAGGTCACGACTAAATTATAATAAGGAATTTTGGCATTCAAATTTTTAATTTTATTAAAAAAAAAAATTTAGATTCTATTATGGCTTACGAGGTACTGTCCGAACAACCTTAATTACAAATTAAACATTCGCTGGTCTTTAACATTGCTTAAAGGCTTGTTAAATTCGCTATTTGACAAGTTCTAAGATCTTTACTGAAACTTGACTTTTCAATTATTATTATTCTTTTAAGTCTTCGTTAAAAGAAAATTCATCTTTCCTCTGTCGAGAGCTTTTTTTTTTTTTTAAACTCGTTACAACTTTATTTATCTTTGCTTGCTTGCGTGTATTTCTTTCTGCTCAAGCCCTTGAGCCCAAATCCATTGTCTACCGTAGTAAGCAAGAAAGAGAGAAAAAAAGTAACAAGTTTTATATTTTCTCTCTCTCTCTCTCGCCTCCTTCCGCCATAAAAGCATCTCGCTGTCTTTGCTTTATACAGGCCATATATAATATTTAAGATTTCCAAAATCTATCTCATAAAGAGAACTTTAAAAAAAGATTTCAACGTTTTTTTGTCTTCTTTGTTAAATTTACTTAGAAACGAGAATAAGTCTTCTGAAGAAGGTTTTTTTTTGCTGGTCAGTGTGTATTTATTGAGATATTAACACGACCAGACTGCGTCGGTAGTTTCGGTTTCTAATGGGAACCATCATCAGATCTGAAAATATAGCATTCATTTTAAGTTCTGATGATGGTCGTCCCAATATATCAATGAATATAAAATAAATATACGTAGTTTCTACTTTATTTCTCCAATCTGAAAAAATTAAAATATTGTTAGATTTTTGGCGAAAAATTATTTAATTGTTCAGCTACAAATTTTGTCATTTTTGTTTTTTGTTTTTGTTTTTTTTTTTCAAAAGGAAAATACAAATTTCTAATGAACAGAAAAAAATTTGTTTTAGTTTTTAAAAAAATAAAAATAAAATCAATGTCAACGTTTCGGAGATTAAACATCATCATCAGGTAGTGGAAGATAGCTAGCCTGGAGACGGAGCTGGTTTTAATTACCCACTCCAACACGCATTGGAGACAAGATATTTCTTAAAAAAACCCTGTCCTGAAGATGGTGTTTATTCCTCGAAACGTTGGCATGGAAAATTTATTTATAAACTTTTTAATCTTAAAAAAAAAAAAGGATGAATTTCATCCTTTTCCGATGAGTGGTTTCCAGCAAATAAACCCATATTTCAATAAAACAACATTATTTTCATTATATTCTTCCTTCTATTTAATTTTTTTTAAATGAATCTTTACGTCTTTAATATAAAGACTTTTGTCAGCCTTTTCGTTTCTTAACACACACATCCATTACGAAAACGTTTTGAAAATGCATCAAAGAGGTTTCGTTTCGTTCTTTTTATAGCCTTTTTCAATATTTGCTTGAAAGCAAGTCAGCCTTTATGTTTCCTAGAGATGCCAATATAATCTGGAAGGGGAAAACACCTGCTTAGGCAAAATATACTGCGCGTCAAAAAAAAGCACTTTTTGTCTTCTTAAAAAGACCTGTTCTAATCTACCTTAATTAAACATTTAATATGAAATATCTTATACATTTCTAAGTAAATTTAAGACAAATCCATATCATTTTAATAAATAATTACAATTTAAATAAATGAAAGACAAAAATGTCGAAATTTTCTAAAATTTTAAAATAATCTTTCCGGATAATTGTATTAGAGTGAGTTGGATAGCTGAGTAGATCTTGTAGCAAGGAAGAAAGAAAAGAGCGATTGCAGCTAAGTTTATTTCGTTTATTAATCGCTTCAAGCCGACGTTTCGGTCAGATATACGACCATCATCAGGGGCTACAGAAAGCAGCGAGTGAGTTTACAGTTAAAAAAAAGAAATTTCTGTTTTCTTACATCACATGAAAACAAAATTGACAAATATAATGAAATTAATGATAAAATTAAAAAACATAAGTTACATACAAGGTATATAAAATAAAAATATATAATTTATATACCTTGTATGTAACTTATGTTTTATGACTCCCCTGAGTTACTGGCCAAAATAGGCTTCAGAGTTCCAGCATTTTCCCTTAGAACTGGGTCCCTTTTTCATATCGGGAGGGCTCGAACAAGAATGATGGAGAGGTCTCCTATCTTTAAAATGGTTACAGAGTATACCAGACGGGAGGCCTCTCCATGATTGAATTTGTATAATTAAATTTGTATAACTTGTTTTTTTTTCTTTCTCTCTTTATTTTCCTTCGCTCTGTAATGGAAGAAATTCTGTAGGGTGATTGTAAATTATCAAATAAATAAATAAATAAATGTTTTTTAATTATTATCATTAATTTCATTATAATTATTTGTCAATTTTGTGTGCATGTGATGTAAACTTTTCAAAACAAAATTTCTTTTTTTTTTTTTAACTGTAAACTCACTCGCCCCTTTCTGTTATTGATTGTAGCCTTGATGATGGTCGTATATCTGACCGAAACGTCGGCTTGAAGCGATTAATAAACGAAATAAACTTAGCTCTTTTCTTTCTTCCTTACTACTTTCCATTTCTTTTTATCTCGGTCTATTTTATTGGATCAGGGCCGGATCTAGGGGGGAAGGCAGAGGGGGCAGTGCCCCAGGCGGAAGATATCAGGGGCGGCAATTAAAGAAAGATTTCCTAAAAAAAAATCCCGTTCCGGCCCTGTATTGGATATTCTTATAAATACAAAATTTGTAATTAATATAGGGCTCAACAAAACATATCGAGATTATGTTGATTTGTCCCTCAAATTGAAAATCGACATTTGCTTATTTTATTTAATTTGTATTAAATTGATTTGTATTTTGGTTAAATTTACTTTGAAATGTATAAAATATTTCATATTAAATGTTTAATAAAATTACAGTATCATTAAGATAGATTAGAATATGTTTTCAAAACAAAACGTTTTTTTGACGCTTAGTGTGTTTTGTTTAATGAAATGCACTTTTATTTTAAATGCATACTGGCAGATGGGGAAGACAAACAAGGATAGTGTACGTCCCGTGGCAGGCAAGATTGGCAAGCCAAGGGCAAGGTGCTTGACTGGCTGGCTGGCTGGCTGACTGGCTGGCCTCGATGGATGATGGAGGCTGTTGAACTGCAAATGCGGTCAGCAATGAACGTCCCTGACCAGACAGACGATGCAAAGGGAAATAGAGAGAGAGAGAGAGAGAGAGAGGCAATCTAGAGCAGCACAGCACACACACACACACATCTCAATCTCATTTGCTAACTCCCACAACAACAACAACAAAACTTATGCTACTGCTTTCTATTCATATAGGAAAGTGGGCGAAATCTTGAGAGGCGAGGGAGGTGAGGGCATTTCCTCTTCAATGTTGTTGTTGTTGTTGAGGTATATGTTTATTTGCTAGAAACCACTCATTGGAAAAGGATGAAATTCATCATTGGCAAGCTTTGCTTAAATTTAATAAAATTTCAGTTTCTTATTAAATTTTGTGTTTTCAATTAGAATTTGGTTTTAACTACTGGGAACGCATAATTTTTGTTTGTGCAAAATTGCAAGGAGGGAGAGAGGACGGACAATCAGCAAATGTTAGATATTTTCGTCGACGTTTCGCTCCCATCTTCAGGATCTATAATCATCGAAATGTATTTAATATACGGATTTCTCGTTCATTCGATTTTAGCAAACGCTCTCTAAGCAAGAATTTAAAAAGTAAGATTCATTTAAAATCCCTTCTTGTGGAATGTCCAGAGATGCCCACTAGTTGTTTTTCGATTTCTCAAAAATCGCTCTAACGATTTTGATTAAAATTCATAAATTCATATAATTGGAGGTTTACTTCTTTTAAATCCGTATGATGGAGTTCACGATAATTAAAACAAAGTATTTTACAATTTGTATGTTTCAGGCCTGATGATGGTCCTTTTAGGACGGAAACTGTGAGAATGTGCACACAACAGTTGTCTGGCAATAAAATTCCTGCATAATAAAGTAAAATAATTTGTTTTAATTCTCGTGAACTCCATCATACGGATTTAAAAGAAGTAAACCTCCAATTATATCAATTGATAATTTCTCTTTCGTCTCTTTTTAATTTAAAATTCATAAATCAATTATTTTTTAGATTCTCTTAAAAATCTATATTCTCATTTTGTCATCGAAGACCACTTTACTCTTGCACTTCATAGGAGATCATGGTAGTTTTTTTTTTTTTTAAGTTTATAACATCTTAAATCCTTATATACCTCCTCGAAATAAATATATAGACTATATGGATACAAAAAAAAATCTGGCATGGCAAGCACAGAACACAACTTTCAATTACCGAAGTGTGCTTGCTGTGCGACGAGTCACACCAGATTTTTTATTTTATTCAAATTTTTATGGCACCATTACATATACTATTTTATTATTACCAAATTAGGTGCCTCCTTCCCGGGACACATCGGCCAGGTGAAATAAATTAAATTCTGTTGCCGGCGTTTCGAGAGCTAGTCACACTCATCTTCAGGACATGCAGAATTGTCAAAAATAAATACAGGATTTTGACGATTCTGCGTGCCCTGAAGATGAGTGCAATTAGCTCTCGAAAGCCGGCAACAGAACATACAGTTTTCTATTTCACCTGGCTGATGTGTCCCGGGAAGGAAGCTCCCAGTCCTTCTCTCCTAATTAGAATATCTACAGTCATCAATAGGGCTCGGATTTATAGGCCCTGAAAATCTTTAAAATCGGCAGGCAACTAAGCACTAAAAATTATTAAAATAGGCACTTAAAAAGGCATTATTTAAGAAATAATATAAAAAAATTTTAAAAATTGATCTCTTATTTTTGGTAATCTGGTGTGACTGGTCGCACAGCACACAATTTTTTTCTTAATTTCGGTAATTCTGTACTTGTTTGCGAGAATATAAATACAAATCAAATTTTTAAGTACTAATTTTTAAAATTTTACATTAAAAATAAATTTTTTTTTTCTAAAAAAGTATTTTTTTTAATTCGTGGGGGGTAATTACCCCCTTTCCCCCCCCCCCTGAAATATATTTTGATAATTCAAAAAAATTTTAAATTTAGGCTATGTATAGCTCGTAAAAAATTGAAATTGGCTATTTGAACTTAAAATAGGCACTAAAAAAGGCATTTATAGATGAAATAGGCATTATAGGCACTAACAAATGCCTCTTCTTTTATTTATTCAGAATTTCATGAAACGTATACATATCATATTGGCCTAAATTTTAAGACATAAATTAAAAAAAGGCAAATAGGGCGAAATCCGAGCCCTAGTCATCAAACATTAATAAATGTATTATTACCTTGCATTCAATAATATCTTACTATATTATCTATTAAGAATAAAAAAAAAAATGAAAATTTAATTATATGAGAATTTTTATTACTTTTAATTTGAGAGATTTAAATATTATAATTAATTGGCTTTAATTTTTCATAAGCCGTGAGATAGAAAGAACCCAATGCATTCCTATGGGAAAATTTTGCATTTTTTGAGCCCCTCCCCATTTTGGGGATTTGGACACGCAAGTATACCCAGGGCCGGAACTAGGAGATATATTAAGGGCGGAGGGGGAGGGGGCAAAATTTAGTTTGCCGCCCCCTCCTTAAAACTTCATATCATTTGATCTTTTTTACTTTCTTGTATAGATTATAAAGAGAAAGTATTGTAATCGTAAAAAAATTAGACTTCGAGATTTTGATGTTTTTAGACCTCCCTGAGTTCAAAAATACCATTTTGGTCTGTGTGTGAACGCGATTGCTTAAAAACCAAAGCAGCTAGATGGATGAAATTTGGTATATGCTCCTTACACTAAAATTGTAGATTTCTATCAACTTTTGGAGTAAATACGTCACTTGGAAGTAGTACTTTACTTAAAAAGTTTTTTCAGAAATTTCGAAATTTTCAATTTCTTTGTTATATTATGATAAAATACTCAATTTTAAAAAGTTTTTATTCTTTGATATTTTCCCGAAAACTTAATAGTTTTTGAAATAATCACAGAAAAAATAGACATTTTTCGTTAATTTTGGAAAGAAAAATCAGAACAAAATCATACAAAAAACATGTAAATATAAACAAATGAAAAATGTCGTATTCTTTTGTGATTATTTCAAAAACTATTCAGTTTTCAGAAAAATGTCAACGAACAAAACCTTTTTAAAATTGAGTATTTTATCATAATATAACAAAGAAATTGAAAATTTCAAAATTTTTGAAAAAACTTATTAAGTAAAGTACTACTTCCAAGTGACGTATTTACTCCAAAAGTTGATAGAAATCGACAATTTTAGTGCAAAGAGCATATACCAAATTTCATCGATCTAGCTGCTTTGGTTTTTGAGCAATCGCGTTCACACACACACACACACACACACACACAGACGTAATTCCAAAAGAATATACGAGAAAGTCAATCGAGGGAAGTCAATCCCCATATTTTTATCTAAAATAATTTACGTAGACGAGCTTTGCGAATTCTTACTTCTTTTAAATAAAATCTTTTTTTTTTAATTTCCTCATTTTAACTTGCAAATAGAGGATAAAATCATTATTCTATTTAGTATAGAAATGATTCTCTTCTACTTGATTTGATTGCAGACACAAATATCTCCATATCCTCTTTTTTCTTCTTCTTTAATAATAATTTGCCTGTCAAGACGGTTTGTTGTCCTTAAGGATGGTTAATTTGGTCCAGCTCTTTTGTCTGGACAGCATCCTGTACACCCCCTCTCCCCCCCCTGCCCCCACTCTCTTGTCCAGTTGTTAACACCGAAACCTCCTTTTAGATAGTCAATGTCTAAAATAAATAAATAAATAAATAAATTGAAGCCAATGAATCAAACAATTGACACAGCCGAGTTTAGCGATGTGATACATGTCAAAAAAAAAAAAAAAAAATTAAAATTGCTGAGTGTCCGTCCGTCCGTCTGTCTGTCTTTCACGCTCTATTTAACCTATGCAGTGAAATTTTGCATTATTATCAAATAGCGAGGCTCAGAAATCAAGAATTTTATCCATTGGAAATCATAGGGTAAACCGAATTAATTATATATATATATATATATATATATATATATATATGTTCTTGAAGGTTTCCGCGACCGGATGTATGCGAAGACAAGTTTTCTCGGGTTAAGTCGCGTGGGGTGCTGAGATTTACTCGACGTCAGTTACTCTCGGCCTGGGGAGTAGGCAGGTTGAGACCCCGGGAACCAAGAGCTAACACCCCGACTTGGGGAGTAGGCAGATTGAGGCCCCAAAGTCAACCCAAACCAAACACAAACCCGATTACACAGAACCAACCACTGTCCATTCCTCAGAGACAAACCCAGACCTCTGAGGCATCCACCAAACACACCACCAACACACCGACTTGGGGAGTAGGCAGATTGAGGCCCCGTAGTCAACCTAAACCGAACACAATTACACACACCCAACCTTCCTCCAGTTCTCAGAGACCAATCCACGCCTCTGAGTCATCCACCAAATTGACCTGGGGACCAGGAAGACTGCGACCCCGTAAACAACCCCCCTCCACCATTACCTCCTAACTTCCTTCTCTCTTGAAAATGGCTCCAAAAGGAGAGCCGAAACGTCGAGTAAATCTCAGCACCCCACGCGACTTAACCCGAGAAAACTTGTCTTCGCATATATATATATATATATATATATATATAATTCGCTAATGTCCATCCGTCTGTCTGACTTTTTGTACTTCTGTCTGTCACGCTCTATTTAGGCAACTTCCCGTTGGAATTTTGAAATGAAATTTTATATATGCATAAAGAGGACCCTATTGGGATTACAGAAAATTTATTTTCATCCCGAAATTCCTATAACTTTTTAAGTTATTAATTCTTAAAGTTACGATTTCTCCCATAGGAAATGTATAGAAAAAAATTAATGTATTCTTTGCATTTATATATTCTATGAATGTAAACAAATCCTCAAGCAGGCACTGATTAGGAATACGTAATAATAATAATAATTTTCTTGCCCTCGGGCTTGGTGTAGGGTATACCAAAAGTCGCGGGTTCGGACCCCAGGCAGTCCGATGATTTTATTTAAGCCATTTGGATACCAAATGGCTTAAATAAGAATGCCTGGACCCCAAATAAATATATATTATATAAATACGAGTATCGTTTAAAGTCTTAAGTGGCCTAAGTTGCCGAAAAGACTGTGTGTGTGAATGAGAAAAAAGTGTGAGTGTTTTTTTTAACAAAAAAAAAAATAAATAAATAAATAAGAAGAAAAGGCGAGAGGCCGCGGGACCGCGGGGGACCATTTATAGAAAAATGTCTTTATGAATCTTACTTGTTAGAGTCAACTCTCTACCTTGAGTTAAATTACAAATTAACAAAGTATTGAATCATCATAAATAACAATTAAAATTGAATAATAGAAAATCATGCATCGGAATTAATCACCTTGTAGTTGATGACGTTTGGCATTTAATTTAATTTCACCAATTAGCATGTTGAGAGAGAGGAAGGTTAACTTCCCCTCCTATCACCTTTTAAGATAATGATGATGATGATGATGACAAAGGTTTTATTTAGGGGCCGGGGTCAATGTTGGGGTCACAACACTCTTCCTCTTTTCTCTTTTACAATCAATCAATCAATCTTGATTTTTTTTTTAGAGAAAATCACCATTGAACATTTATTTAAATCAACAGCAGGTAGGAAATACAAATAAACGAGATTAGATTTCTCATTTTTTTTTTTTTTTTTTTGAAGTGAAACTTCTTTACACACGGTCTTCTTAATACGTTATATAACACCTTTCAGCGGATTGGGGGAGGGGGGATCACGTACTACGCAGGAGTTGAATAAATTTTCTTGTGAATTGACCTCAGAAAAGATAGCAGACTCAACACATTTATACCTTGAAAAAAAAATCCAAAAACTGGTATTGCTTGCCCCCCACCTTTCCTTTCTCTTTCCTTCTCTAATCGTATGTTCTCTACTTCTCAATTTTTACTTTTTCTGTCGATTTATATTTATTTCCGTTTCTGACGGACTTTTAAATTTAAATTTAAATTTTATTTAAAATTTAAACTTCCTTCTTCGATTCCTTCCTTCTTTTAAATTAAACAAAAAAAAACCCCCCCCCCCCCCCCACCCAAAAAACTCCCACCCACACACACACACCCTGACCCCGTCACCACATTTTTTTTTTAGATTTACTCCCTAAATATAATACCCTCTCAAAATCTCCATCTCAAAATTTTAAAATAAACCCAAAATTTTCTCTCTATATATATATATTATCATATATATAGGGAAAAAAAAAAAAATAAATCAAAAATTCAATCATTTAAAAACAAATATGACTAATATGAATCGTCACTTATCAGGCTGTTTTTGTATTTAATTATTTATATTCTAAAATAAAACTGTCTGCCCAATCCGCTTTTGGTGGGTCTCGTATTTTTATTTTATATCTTTCCGATGAAATGACAAAATTGAACCGACTATTTTATTTTAACAATGAGTGGCCGTCTCCTACGGCTTCTAACTAAAGACTGATAAAACAGATAAATTTTATTATAATTAAAATTGTTTTATGGTGTAGTGTTTGTTCACTAATCCCCTCCCCCCCTCCCCACCTCTCCTCCTCATTAACGTAAACTCTGCATTTGCAAAGAGTTTATTTTAATTAAAAGAAACTAAGTAACTGTAAAACAGTAATTAAACTTAATTTTATTTATAAGACTTATTACTAGAGACCGGATTTTAAGCAAAATGCTTATTGCTCTATTTTATAAGCAACCATTAGATATTTAATTTCATACGAATTAGGAAAAACTAAGTGCATTGAGATTGCATTGTTTATGCTTTTTTGAGTTTTCATGCTTTTTTTACCTTTCGTGCTTATTTGAACTTATTTTACCAATATTTATAATTTTTTTTTTTTTTTATTAAAAACACACTTTTTTTCCCATTCACACACGCATACACCAGGGACGTGTTTAAGAGGGGGAGGGGCCCCCAAAAAAAAAATTTCAAAAGCCCCGCAGTGCAAAAAAATATAGCCCTGTAAAAAAAATTTTTCCGCAGAGTGAAAAATTTGGTTCCGCAAAAACAAAATTTTTCGCAGGGCGGGGCGGAATAAATTCTAGTTTCTTTAAAAAAAAAAAATTTGTATACGCCATAGGAAGGAGAAGTTGCTTATGAGATGCTTTTTTTCAACTTTTATGCTTATTTAACAACTTTTTTATTCAAGTTTTTTATGCACTTTTTTTTCCATTTTTTTATGCTTTTTTTGTCCGGTCTCTACTTATTACTATATATAAAAAAAGGAAATAAATAAAATTAATCATTTCAACTTTAAACTTTCGTAAAGATACTAAACTAGTAAACTTGTTCTTTTAAGATAAAAAAAAAAAGTAAAAACTAGAATTTATTTCTTTGTTTCTTACATTTGTCAAATGTGCATCTTGCTAAAATTTTAATTATCCGGAAAAGGGCAGCATATAAAATTTGTTCATTAATTATAAATGAACAAGCCGCGCCGCCCACCTTTGGCTACGCCCCCTGGACCCCCCACCAACTGGCTCGGGCCCGGTATCCAAATGGCTTAAATAAAATCATCGGACTGCCTGGAGTCCGAACCCGCGACTTTTGGTATACGAGGTTAGCACGCTAACCTCTACGCCAAACCCCGAGGCTGCTTGAGGATTTGTTGACATTCAAAAGAATTATTATTACTACGTATTCCAATCCAGTGCCTGCTTGAGGATTTGTTTACATTCAAAGAATACCCAACTGCAAAGAATACTTAAATATTTCTCTATACATTTCCTATGGGAGAAATTGTAACTTTAGGAATTAATAACTCAAATAGTTATAAGAATTTCGAGACCCGAGTATTTTTCCTGGACTCTCCATAACGTCCTCTATAAGACTGTAAAATTTCGTTTCAAAATTCTAACGGGAAGTTGGTCAAACAAAGCGTGACAGTAAGACCGAAGGACAGACGGACACTCTGCTATTATTATATATAGATTTTTTGGCTATTGATTTTGGAGCGACTTTCGGTGCTGGGCGGGGTAGGTGGTGGCAAAAAAAAAATTAAGAAACAGTAGATAGGAAAGGAGAATGCAGCCAGGTATTGAGTCTCCACGAAATTAAACTCTGTTCAGGAACAGTTTCGGCTTTAATGAGATAAAACCATCCTCAGTCCAATAGTTGAGCTGAAAGCATCGTAAAGTTAGTAAAATAATTCATTTATATATGTTTACAAACAATATATACATACAGTATGAACTCAAATAGCGAAGCATTGAGTCCAATAGTGGAGTTGTCATAAAGTCTGTATTATTATACATTAATTGTTTGTACAAAAATACAATGCAATGCTTATCAGTCATATATCTCTGACTTGGCGCTCTGTATATATGACTGATAAGCATTGCATTGTATTTTTGTACAAACAATTAATGTATAATAATACAGACTTTATGACAACTCCACTATTGACTCAATGCTTCGCTATTTGAGTTCATACTGTATGTATATATTGTTTGTAAACATATATAAATGAATTATTTTACTAACTGTACGATGCTTTTAGCTCAACTATTGGACTGAGGATGGTTTTATCTCATTAAAGCCGAAACTGTTTCCTGAACAGAGAGTTTAATTTCGTGGAGACTCAATACCTGGCTGCATTCTCCTTTCCTATCTACTGTTTAAATACAACAGCCACTTTAAATCTTCAAAAATTAAGAAATTTTCAATTTTTTTTTATTATGAACTCTAGCCAAGGCTTGAAATAAAATAGCCCCTGGGCCGTAACACAGAGTTTCTGCCTCTCATGCTAGGGGTCAGGGGTTTGCATCGCGACTCGTCAATTAATTTCAATTGGATTGGCTACCAATAAATTGAAATCTGGTGTGACTGGACGTACAGCACACAACTATCTCTCCAATCTTGCCTAAGAAATACAAGAGTAAAGTTGTCTTCATAAGATTTCAAAGACAAAATGAGAATATACATTTTAAAGAGCATCTAAAATATAATTGATTTAAGTTGACTATGCAGCTTCTTTCGTCTATGACTGATGTTTGGTCAAAAAATCAATAAAAACAGTTTTTATTTTAAAGTTATATTATTAATGGTCAACCTTGTACAAAGATGAGTTTCGTTATAAAATCATCTTCAGGACCTATAATTTCATAATACATTCAAATATTATTTTTGTTCGTCAGTTAAGATTAACAATTTTTATTTATTCATAATTAATACTATTTCGCCCTCGGGGCTTGGTGTAGAGGTTAGCGTGCTAACCTCATATACCAAACGTCACGGGTTCGGACTCCAGGCAGTCCAATGATTTTATTTAAGCCAATTGGATACCAAATGGCTTAAATAAGAATGCCTGGACCCCTATATGTATATTAAATTAATAACGGTTATCGTAAATGTCTTATATGGCCTGAGTTGCCGAAAAGACTGTGTGAATGTGAGTGTGAATGAGAAAAAAGTGTGAATGTTAAAAAAAAAAAAAAAAAAAAAAAAAAAAAAAAAAAAATACTATTTCAAAACATCAGCCATAGACGAAAGAAGCTGCATAGTCAAAATAATTCTCTCGTCCGAATCAGCATATAAATATAATTGATTTATAAATTTTAATCAAAACCTTAAGGGCGAATTTTGAGAAAATATCTAAAAAACTGAAAAAATACATTAGTAAAGTGCTAGTACTCTTTGGCGGATTTAATTCAAAAGCTTCGTGTTACGTGCCAGAGGGGTGCCTAACTTATATATAAAACTTGTACCTCCAAGCTCTCGAGATATTCTGTGTAACATGTTATTTCCATCAAAATCTAAACATCGAATTTTTGGCATGAATCCACTACCTTTTCGCTATAGATGGTATTAGATATCGCCTGCTGAGGAGGCGGACTGGCGCAAGTCCGAAAATTCAATTTTTGAGTGGAGCCTATCAAATGTTGTTAAAACGTCAAAGTGGCGGAAATATATTTCCATTTCTTGCTGTCACACTTTTTTCTCATTCACACTCACATTCACACAGTCTTTTCGGCAACTTAGGCCATTTAAGACTTTAAACGATACTCGAATGTTTAATATATCTTTTGGGAGTCCAGGCATTCTTATTTAAGCCATTTGGTATCCAAATAAAATCATCGGACTGCCTGAGTTCCGAAACCGCGACTTCTGGTATACGAGGTTAGCACGCTAACCTCTACACCAAGCCCCGAGGGCAGGTCTATTCATTTGTTACCCGGCTATTTTTTATAAAACTTTCAAACGCCTTTTCTCCAATTGTTAAATTTCGGACTTTCCTTCTCATCAGGCCATATATAGGTAAAAGAAAGTAAAAATAAAATTTCAACCTCGTAGCTCATCAAGTTAATAATTTTCTAATTCCTTTGGGATGCTAATAAGAGAAGTTTCAAGTTTTTTTTTCTTTAAGTAGATTATAAAAACTATAAGAATACAGGAAGAGCGGAGGGGGGGGGAGGAAGGGGATTACGTTATTTGATGATCTAATTAATTCCCTATCCTCCCCCCTAAAGACAAATAAACATTTCTCCTACAACATTTTCGTTTACCTGTGGGGCGTTGGCTCTTCTTCTTTTTCTCTCCTTCATTTGACAGACAGTTAGAGAAAGAATCATGAGAAGGGATAGAAGAAGTCTTCTTTTGAATGTGAGTGTTTTAGTTTAAATATATTCATATTCTCTTTTTTGGTGAGTTTTTAATTTCTCTTACCTATATATGTTTATACATAAAGAGAGAGCAAGTATAGGATTCGATGTCGAAATTTTGATGGATATACACGTTTTCCCCTGAATCCAAAAAAAGTGTTTTTCGCGACATTGTCTGTATGTCTGTCTGTGTGTCCGTTTGTGTGTCTATGAACAAAATATCTCAAGAACGAAAAGAGCTAGGAGGTTGAAATTTTATATTATAGTTTAGCACCCCCCTAGGGCGTGAAAATAAGCTTTTGATCAAAATCGGCCAAAGAGTACTAGTACTTTACTGATGTACTTTTTCAGTTTTTGTCGATTTTCTTAAAATTCGGTCCAACGATTTTGTTTAAAATTCAAAAATTAATTATTTTTTAGATGCTCTTTAAAATGTATATTCTCATTTTGCCATTGAATTATTCTGAAGATCACTTTACTTTAGTACCTGCTTCATAGGAAAGATAGGAGAAATGGTTGCCATGGTAACAAAATATAAATATTTTCCCATACTTATAAATTTTACATCTTGAATTCTAATATATCGGCGGAAACTAAATATATCTCGACACGAAAAATCTGGTGTGACAAGCACAGAACACAACTTTCAATTACCGAAGCTAAGAGAAAGTTGTGTGCTGTGCGACAATCACACCAGATTTTTTTTTCATAACATTACAATTTAAATAAAATAAAGTCCAAATAGATTTGTCTCCAAGGCCATTGAAGTACAGTGAGGGACAATATTAAGTCCCACCCATGGGTTTTCTACTTGTGATTATTTCATTGTTTTTATAAAAGAAAATGAAAATCTTTATTGAAAATTTTCTAGGTTTGAACCATGGAAGTTTCCATTAAAGAATATATAATATTTTTTTTAAAAACAATGAAATAATCACAAATAGAAAACGCATGGGTGGGACTTAATATTGTCTCTCACTGTACATCCAATTGAGTACTTTCCTCATATACCACTATTTAATAAAACGAGAACAGTTTTTTTACTTTCTCTTAGCCTATATATGAAATATATAGGAGAGAAAGTATTGCGATCATGTCAAAAATTCGATGTCGAGATTTTGATGGATATACATGTTTTGAGGTCCCCTGAGTCCAAAAAAAGTGGGTCCCGCAAATTGGTCTGTGTGTGTGTGTGTGTGTGTGTCTGTGTGTGTGTGTGCGTGCGTGCGTGCGTGTGTCTGTATGTGTGGACAGATTTTTAGCATGAAGGAATTGAGCTACCGGATTGAAATTTTATATTTAACTTAGGTACCTTCCCACACGCTCAAAATAAGCTTTTTGAACAAAATCGGCCAAAAAGTACTAGTACTTTACTGATGTACTTTTTCAGTTTTTTTCGATTTTCTCAAAATTCCCTCCAAGGATTTTTTTTTTAAATTCAAAAATCAATTATTTTTTAGATGCTCTTTAAAATGTATATTCTCATTTTGCCGTTGAAATCTTCTGAAGACCACTTTACTCTTGTTCTTCATAGGAAAGATAGAAAAGGTTGCCATGGTAACGGAATTTAAATCTTTTTCTTTTTATTAGATTAAAAATCAATTATTATTTAAATTCCCATTTTTTTAAAATTTATTTGTGTCTTTAATTGTTTCAAAGAAAACATATATGTCTCTCTCTCACTTGCAAACATTATCGTCTCTCTCTACTCTTTTTAAATTCCCTTTCCACCTTATCTTCTCATAGGCCTAATATTAATTTCCTATAGGGATTTGTATGTTAATTTCGATTCAAAAGGGGGTCCCCTTTAGAACTTTTTAGGCATTTAAAATTTTTTTTCCAATTCTTATGAAATTTTGTATTTATTTACGATTCTATATTGTGTATAAAATGTCCAAATATGAGATTAAAATTTTGAAAAATAACCATAGTTTATTTGAAGCAGTCAACATTTAAAATCCAAGTTTGAAACTAAGGTGCTATCGGAAACTAAATATATCTCGACACAAAAAATCTGGTGTGACCAGCACAGTGCGCAACTTTCTCTTACCGAAGGGTAAGAGAAAGTTGTGTGCTGTGCGCCAGTCACACCAGATTTTTTTTTATAAGTTAAATGAGAAAAATTGAAAAGTTTACGTTGTCGCAGAAAGGAAAGAAAGACTCTAATCTCTCTCTCTCTTCTCGCAAGAAGATCCTTTGTTTGTTGTTGTTGTTGTTGTTGTCTTATTTATTTTTTCAAGGATTCCTGCCAACTTGCACTTAATAATATCTCTTTCTCTCTTTCTCATTTCAAGGGGAGTTTTTCTTTTTTTTTTTTATTCTCTCTTGAATAGTCAAAGACTACTTACTTGTAGACGAGTAGTGATCAATAAAACGTTTGTAATTAGTATGAATAAGTGCTCCTTGTCTTTTTTTTTGTTTTAATTATCTGCAAAGCAATTTAATATTCAAGGGATGATAATTAGGCAGCCAACACAAAAAAAAAACAAAAATTTTTTAATTTTTTCTGTCGACATTTCGAACCTTTTTAATATATGAATAAATAATATTTGTTAAACGTAGGTCCTGATGATGAGCGCGATGAGCGTTCGAAACGTCGACAGAGAAAATTAAAAAATTTTTTTTTTTTCAGGATGCGTTACAAGGCGCAGCCAAGGCGAAAAATAAAACAAAAATCTATTTTTTGTCGACGTTTCGAGTGCCGATCGCACTCTTCATCAGGACAAAAATGATGTCAATTCGTCAGGTTATTTGACATGGCAGTCTAGCAACGTTTTTACAATTTACCAATTTTTTTTTTTTTTTTTTTTTTTTTGTGTTGGCTGCCTAATTATCATCCCTTGAATACATTCACATCAGCCATATCCAGTTATAAAGCAATTTAATTATCTTTAATTTTGGAGAAACAACCAAAGAATATAATAAAAATCTCAATCCAGAAGACGTTTCGGTTTTAATTATATAAAGCAATCATCAGTTCTTATGAGCAGCGGCGAAACCAGCTTTTGAGGGGCGGGGGGGGGGGCGAAGCTCAACTAGGGCGCCGATTTTCCAGGGGGCTTCGTAGGCTGTAGGGCGCCTATGCCGGTTCCGAGGGGGCGCCAAGGGCTCGATGCGCCTGGGGGGGCGCCCCCTCCTCGCCCCCGCCTAATTACGCTACTGCTTATGAGATTATTGGCAATCTCATGGTGTACACCATCGAGATGCAGATAGAGTTGTTATATATAAATATCTAAGCGAGGTGAATAGCTGAATCAATATGTAGTAGAAAAATAAAAGGCCGAGCAGCTATATTTATTTCTTTATTTAAGAACTCACAGCGACGTTTCGGTCGACTATGCGACCATCTTCATGGCTACAATGGAGTTTAAATTTAAAAATAAATTAAAATGTTTAATTATATTTTTTATCTCAATTTATGAATATATAATTGTACTAAGGGAATTTATTTTAATATTAAAAATTCTGTTACCAAAATAGAACTAGTAGGTATATAAGATTTGTATGATTAAAATAAAATTTATATTGACTTTGGCGCTGAATGCATTATATCTGATAGATCGTAATGAATTTTATGAAATGTCTGTCAAAGAACTTAAGAGAGTTTTCTGTTGACTGAACTCTAGGTCTTGAAATTTTATTTTGTTATAACATCCTCTTGATGTTATGTTTTTATAAACTCCATTGTAGCCATGAAGATGGTCGCATAGTCGACCGAAACGTCGCTGTGGGTTCTTAAATAAAGAAATAAATATAGTTGCTCGGCCTTTTATTTTCTACTATATATAAATTGAGAATGGATTTTAAGCAAAATGCTTATTGCTCAATTTTATAAGCAGATATTTTATTTCTTAATTCATATTAATATTAATTATAATTTAGATGCCATTTTAAAAAATCTGGTGTGACTGGCGCACAGCACACAACTTTCTCTTACCTTCGGTAATCAAAAGTTGTGTACTGTGCTTGTCACACCAGATTTTTTGTGTCGACATGTATTTAGTTCCCGGCAGTAGGGAATATTTGAATTCACAAGGGGAGTGCATAGCTTTGATAACACCGATTTGAACGAAAATTTTTTTATGTGTAGTACTTGATGAAAAACGAATTCTGTTAAAGCGAGAGAACGCGCTTCTCAACGGTTCGTCTAAAAAAAAATGTTAAAGATTTTGCCTGTATGCCTTAAGCCGTTACTAACAATAACATTTACAAAGGTCGCGATGGCTAGATCGGTAGGGCACATTCTTTGTAAACAAAATCCCGTGTTCAAATCTCGCCTTGTGCAACTAATTTTTTTTTTTTTTTTTTTTTGTTTCAGAATATTTTTTAATATTAATAAATAAATAAAAAGTTTTTTTTTAATTAATGGCAATTAATTTTCAACATGTTCCATATATTTAAAGAAAATTGGAATGCTTTCTGTCAAAAATATAATATAAGGAAATATTTAATATTATACTAGAAATATATTACTATTAATTGGACACATTAATTAATTAATATATTACTATTAATTGGACACATTAATTAATTAATTAATAGTAATATATTTCTAGTATAATATTAAATATTTCCTTATATTTTTGACAGAAAGCATTCCAATTTTCTTTAAATATATGGAACATGTTGAAAATTAATTCCCATTAATTAAAAAAAAAACTTTTTATTTATTTATTAATATTAAAAAATATTCTGAAACAAAAAAAAAAAAAAAAATTAGTTGCACAAGGCGAGATTTGAACACGGGATTTTTGTTTACAAAGAATGTGCCCTACCGATCTAGCCATCGCGACCTTTGTAAATGTTATTGTTAGTAACGGCTTAAGGCATGCAGGGAAAATCTTTAACATTTTTTTTTAGACGAACCGTTGAGAAGCGCGTTCTCTCGCTTTAACAGAATTCGTTTTTCATCAAGTACTACACATAAAAAAATTTTCGTTCAAATCGGTGTTATCAAGGCTATGCACTCCCCTTGTCAGATGTAAAATTTATAAGTATGGGAAAATATTTATATTTTGTTACCATGGCAACCATTTCTCCTATCTTTCCTATGAAGCACAAGAGTAAAGTGTGCTTCAAACAATTTTGAGGGCAAAACGAGAATATACATTTGAAAGAGCATCTAATAAATAATTGATTTTTGAATTTTAATCAAAATCGTTAGAGCGAATTTTGAGAAAATCGAAAAAAACTGAAAAAGTACATCAGTAAAGTACTAGTACTCTTTGGGCGATTTTGATTAAAAGCTTATTTTTCCGGTCCCGGGGGTGTTTAACTTAAATATAAAATTTCAGCCTCATAGCTCAATTCCTTCATGCTTAAAATTTGAGACACACCCACCCACCCACACACAGACAGACCATGTCGCGAAAACCACTTTTTTGGATTCAGGGGACCTCAAAACGTGAAGATCCATCAAAATCTCGACATCGAATTTTTGACATGAATCCAATACTTTCTCTCTATATATACATATATTACATATATACATAGGTAAGAGAAAGTAAAAATATATTAGTAATATTTTGTGAAAATTGTTTGAAGTACACTTTATTATATTTAACTTTATTATTATTTATTTTTATAATAGTGGTATTTTAATTATTTAATTAAATTTTATTAATATTAAAATTCCTGATCAAAAGTTATTGTCTTCATGTAGTTTCTTTTCTCTTTTCTAATCTCTATGCCTTCATAGATACTCTTTGCCCTTTTTCTATACTCGTTGCTTCAAGTTGAAATTGGTCTTGTGTGTGTCTTGACGTTTAATTTTTTTTTGTTGTGTTCTCTTTCCTTGTCTTCAATATTCTCATTGAAATTTTCTTCACAAATGTGTGAGTAGCATTTATTGTCTTCAATATTCTCATTGAAATTTTCTTCACAAATGTGTGAGTAGCATTTATAAATAAATAAATATTAATATTTTAATCAAATATATAATTATTAATAAGGTTATTTTTGATAAATGACAGCACTCATCCGTAGACACATTCATTCCATACAATTTCTTAATTATATTATTTAAATAATTAGTACAAATTTAAAATTATATAATTCCTGATTTATTACGATCGTATATTATTTTTAGATATAATTTAGGGCTATAAACATACAAACACACCTTCACAGAAACCTAATCAATTTTCTTAAATTTTTTTTATTTATCTAGGGAATTGTTATAATATGGGGAAATGATAAACTGACTCTCATCAAAAAAATATTGCTTGCATTTATCGAAAATAATATTATCAATAATTTATTTACTAAATATAATATTTTGAGGCTTTTTAATGATTTTATCATGAGAGCTTTCAAACAATTATTTTTTTTTTTTTAATATTTTATTTTATTAACAATCTTATTTTATTATTTAATTAATAGTCTATTTGTTCTTTTTTTTATTAGACTCATTAATTTGAATTTAACTTTTCTGCATTGTTTTAATTTAAACCAAATCACTTCATCATCATATACATTTATATATCTATCCTCTATGATTATATGTTGATGAAATAGTAGGCACCCAGGAAAATGGGATTTTTTGAATATATATAAATACAGTAGAGTCCCGGTAATCCGAACCTCGCTAATCCGAACTTCCAGTTAATCCGAACTCTTTTTGCGTACGATTTTTTTTTTTTTTTTAAAGGAATATAAATGAAAATTAGACATTATTTTCTTTTTCTCTTAATCAAACGTAAAAAAATATTATGAAATATTTATTTAGAGTTTAATATCACCGACAAGTTTCACGGTTTACAACGTTATAAATACGACTTTATTATCAAAATTAACTAATTCAAGCTTACAATTCCGGTTAATCCGAACTTCCCGATAATCCGAACGACCCTCGGTCCCAATTAGTTCGGATTAACGGGACTCTACTGTATTAAGCTTAATTATGATAACTTCTAGGTTTAATATTAAAGCAGCAACATGCGTTTTCTTATATGATTATTTCATTGTTTTATTTTTTTTTTTTTAACAATACACAACAGAAATCACTCAATTATATTATTTAAATAATTATATAATTATTGATTAATTGTAGGCACCCAGAAAAATGGGATTTTTTTATGTGTTGTGAATTTTTTGAAAATTCATTTATCTAAGCTTAGGGATAATTTAATTTTATTAATGTAATGGTTTAACTTAAGTTTTTTAAGTGCAGTGTGAATCAATATTTTTAAGTCCTCCAAGTGTTTTTTTTTTTTTTTTTTTTTTTTTTTTATTAGGCTATGGAAATTTTTTTTATAGCTACTTGTGTTGTTAGCAAGGGCGGATACAAGGGGGGAAAGGGGGTATTACCCCCCCTTAGATTAAAAAGAAGAATAAAATAAACGCGACCGGGACCGGGGAAATTTTAGTTTTGGTTCCTGGCACGGGAAAAAAATTTTTTTTTGTTGGCGGGGGAGATATTTTTTGTGTGTAAAAAAAAAAAAAGGTTTAATATTTTTTGCAGGAGGGTTATTTGGTTGGGCGGCCCCACCACACATGAAATTTTTTGTTCGACGAGAAAAAAATTATTTTTTTTTGGTCCCCCCCGGGAGGGGCCGTTTGGGTTGGTTGTTAGTCCAGGATCCCAGGCCCATTTTTACAAGTTATCAAGCTAATTTTCCTTGAGTAGCTTCATTTTGATGAGACGAACAAATCTTTTGTAACCCAGAGTATATCGATGAACAAGAAATTAAAACGCTGGAGGTATTTTCCGGCCAAATTTTTAATACCACTATATAGTCGACGTTTCGGGAGACTAAACGCCTCCCTTCATCAGGACTAATGTGGTTTTAAACAATTAACACTCACTGGTTTAGTCATAAGAGAAAAATATTATATTGAGAACTCGCCTCATGAATGCCTTTCTATTACCAGCAAGCGAAGTTGGACTATATTTTTCTCTTATGACTAAACCAGTGAGGGTTAATTGTTTAAAACCACATTAGTCCTGATGAAGGGAGGCGTTTAGTCTCCCGAAACGTCGACTATATAATGGTATTAAAAATTTGGCCTGAAAATACCTCCAGCGTTTTAATTTCTTGTTCATCTATCTGCACTAGGCTTTCCTAACAGTGACGGCGCTAGCTTATTCTCAGGGGGGGGGCAGGAGTGGGGCAAACTTGTCAACAGGGGGGGGCAGTCAATAAATATATAGGCTACATCAACAGAGAAACAAAAAATCTGGTGTGATAGTTACACCAGATTTTTGTGTCGACCTTAGGAACTGAGAGAAGTTTCAAATTCGGCCAGTTTCGGCCAAATTTCAGCCGAAACTTAGTCCTGCCCGAAACCTGAGTTTGAATAGATGGGATTATTTATGCTCGTACACTAAAAAAAAAATTCGAGTGAGATTCGCACTTAAAAAACAGGCCAAATGATTTTCGCAAGAGGGAAAAATGGAAATATTACTAAAAATAAAAGATGAATTTTATATAGGAAATTTTAAGAAAAATTTTAAAACAAGTTTCGATTTCGGTCGAATCTAAAATTGAAGCCAAAATTTACATTTTTTTTAAGGAAAAAGTGAATAATTTTAGAAATTTTTTTTTAATTTGGTTTTCGAGCTGTTTGGGGGGGGCATCCAGGGGGCAGAGGTCCTTGCCGGGGGGGGGCGCATGCCCCCCCCTAGCCCCCGTAGCGCCGTCACTGTTTCCTAATCATCAATTGCCAGAGTATATCTTTTATTCATACCCCAAAAAAACAATTATTCCTAAAGTGTTTCTAGGAGGAGTTCACTATAAATGAAAATATTCTATATCAATACTCCATGTCAAATTTTGTAGCCTTCAAGGTAATTTTTTGCGGCCCTGAATTTATTTAGAATGAAATTTCAATTTCTAGCCACGATGACTGCTTTTTCTTTGGTCTTTTTGTTAGAAGACTACGCCGTTGGGTTGTTTAGTTAAATGATTGGTGTCAGATTTTTTTTTTTTTTTTTTGAATTTATGGAGTATTTAGTTATAAAAATAAGTATTTTTTGAACTAGCATGTTTTTGTTTTTGTAGTAGTTACTAACTTTTGCCTGTCTTGTGTGTGTGTGTGTGTGTGTGTTGCATGATTGTCGTGCAGGTGACCAATGGGCATCCATCGGCCCCGGAGACTGCCTCCGTAGCTGCTCTACCCGATGCCGACGACCTCATGAACGTCAACGTGAAGGCCCTCGTAAGTCACACACTCACTCACTCGCTCTCTCTCTCTCTTTGCTTTAAATGTCCTTTTGAGAAGAGAACTTAAGTGAGTCTTGCACAAAATTTCACGTCACCTTAAAATGCAACGTTTTTGTGTTTTTCCATTTCATTTTCCCCGGTGCACAAGATCCAGGGATCCTACTGTTTAGTGAAAAGTTATCCCATTCTTTAAATGAATGTTATTGAATAGAATTATAAAATCACCCCTCCCCTCCCCTTCCCCGGCCCCGTAAAAAAAATCAGAGGCCTATTCCGAAGCATTTTATTCACATAACAGTTAGAGAAAATAAAAATCATTTTTTTAAGGCTCTCTCTTTGCTTTAAAAATCCAATCCAGAATTTTGGATTTGAATTCAAATTCTCACCAAGTAGTCAAATTATTTTCCTAGATTTGAAAATCTTAAAAAAATATTATTTAATTATGGCCTTGGTGCAGTGGGTAGAGTGCAGGCCTTCTGTACCAAGGGTCGCGGGTTCGCATCCCGTCTCATGCGACAATTTATTTCAATTTAATTGGCTACCAATAAATTGAAATAATAGAGACGGGGTCTAAATGGCCTTCGTTGCCGAAAAAGACCTTAAATAAATTTAAAAAAAAAATTATTATATACGAGAATTCTGCCTGCCTCTTAAAAAAAAAAGAGACTGAAAAAATTTTGATAAAAGGATCGGGTCTAATTTAAAATCCGAAGATCTAAGCTTAGATTCATTTTTTGAAATTCATATCAGATATAGGATCGTGATCTTTTTTGCCAGATACCAGATAAATATAACTTTCGGCGAAACAAAACACTTTGTTTTTTAGTTTTAATTTTTCTATTATATTTCAACTAGATCTGATTAAATTTAACCAGGTTGAAACAAAATTGAAAATCAAATTTTCGGCTCTTCACTTTCTTTTTCTTTTGAATGAATCTCTGAATACTTTACACTTTTGTTTTCTTGTAGAACACTATAGTTATAACTAAAATATAGGAGTTGAAAAAAAAAAAAAAAATTAGCAATCTAGAGGAATGAAAGCAGCTAAAAAGCTTGAACCATCTTTCTACTTTATTCTACCCTCTCCAGGGGTAACCTAACCCTTACGGAAGCCATCTTTAGTGCCCTTGTCATAAGGAATAAAGAAAAGAGCGGATTGCAACTATGTTTATTTCGTTTATTAATCACTTCAAACCGACGTTTCGGTCAGATATACGACCATCTTCAGGGCTGAGGCATGTCAACAAAATTCCACAAACGTAGCTGCAATCGCTCTTTTCTTTATTTCTCAACTCAGCTAACCACCTCACACTAATATATATTTGTTTATTAAACATTTCGGATTCATTGTGCATTACCATAATCATAACTCTAAATTACAAACAAATAGTAAGGAATGAAAAAAAAGTAATTGTAGCATGATTTATTTCGTTTATTAAGACACTTTAAGTCGACGTTTCGGTCAGATATACGACCATCTTCAGTGTCAACAAAAATAAAAAATTTGAATGGTACAATTGTGTAGAAAGTTTCCTTGCCATTAAATAAGGACCAAAGACTATGTGATTGAACCTTGACTCCCATAGAATTTGGTCCTTATTTAATGGCAGGAAGCTTTTGCACAAATGGACCATTCCACTTTTTGATGAGAATATAATCGTTTGGAGGAAGACCGTCTAATTTACATGAAGGTGAAGGAAATAGACTTTATTCGGCCCAAAATTATTTATTTCCCATGTCAACGTTTCGGGGACTAAACGTCACCCATCCTCAGGACCTTAAAATACAATATAACAACAAAACTTTAGAAATTTAGACAAACTTAAAAAACAAGATATAAAAGTGAGAGAGAAAAAGTACACTTACAAAGGTCGTAAAAAATCTTTCGTGCCTCCTGAAGGTGCATGTAATTTGGCTATATGGTGAGCTGAAGCCTGAAATACAGCCATCATTTCAAACAACAAAATAATTGTTGTATCCGATTAATTTCAGGAGTTAAATGAGTAGTGAGGATATCCAGGCAGGCAAAAGCAATAAAGAAAACTATATTTATCTTTATTTCATACGTTTGTCGACGTTTCGGCCGATATTCCGGCCTTCATCAGGACCTTAAAATTATAAAATACACAACAAGATTACAATTATAGTACATCACTGCTACATTTCTTTCTTTTTTTTTTTTTGTTTACAGATTTAATGTTAAATAGCAAAAATATAAAAATAAATAAAAATAAAATAAAAATAATAAATTTTTTAAATTTCTCAATGAGTGGAAGATTTATTTGTTTATGGCCAAGTTAGTGGTGGCTCAATAAAACAATATATGGTATATTATATAGATTTTATTTTTGGCAGCAACTGCAGCTAACAGTTTCGATGGTTCCCTCCATCATCTTCAGGCCAAATAAAATCCTGTATCCCTTTTTTTGTATATTTTGACTTTTACCATACACGGAATATCGTGTCTGATTTGTGATGCTTAATTTTTATAGACAATAATTTTATCAAGAGACAGTTTTTGTTGTTTTTTGTTTTATATATATCACACACTTATCTTTCTATTCATATCATTCCTTCCCTGTATAATTTCTCTATAATATTATGCTGGAATAATGGCACTTTGAAGTCATATAAATTTTTTTATTTTTTTCCACTCATTGAGAAATTTAAATACCACTCATTGAGAAAGGCCCTAGGGGTATAAGAATGGTGAAAATGCCCTTGGAACATATTTCAATGATACATAGGGGATTTGTAGGTACTAATAAAATAATAAGATGCTGAAAGTTTCAGATCGCTATCTCAAATGGTTTTTGAGAAAAACCAAAATATGTAAAAATCAGAAAAACATTTTTTTCTCAGGAACGGCTGAATCGATTGATTTGAATTTTTGATATGTTTTGGGGGCTGATGGTACCTTCTAGGGAAAAAATCAAGACCTATATCGGATCATGACATCCTTGAAAAAAATGGCGTTTTTTGTTTAATTTTAATTTTTAACCATGATACAATTTTGGCACAAAAATGAAACAATTTTTTTTGAAATCCTCATTCAATTTCCTGTAAGTTCATAAGTTCATAAATTCATAAAAAAAGGTACGCCATAGTAGAAAAAAATAAAAACCATTTATTACTCAAATATTGACTTTATATGTTTTGTGCTTTAATCTTGTTTTTTATTGCTTAAGCTTACACATATATTTTCATTTTATTCAAAATAACCAGTTTATATTCATAACATCAAAATTTTTTGCCTAAATCAAAAGTTAAAATTTTTAAATATCTATAATCATTAACTATAATGCTATAAGATAAAAACAGTTTTTGATTAATGAATAATAAAAATAAAAACTAATATCAAAAAGATAAATCTACTATATAAATTACTCAGGGGCCTATATAAGGGGGGAGGGGCAGAGGGGGCCCGGCCCCCCCCCCGAAATTTCCCAAACACATATACATATATAGGGATATACAGACATCAGCGCAACAAATTTTTTCGCAGGATGGAAAACTTTGGTTCCGCAAAAGAAAAAATGTTCCGCAAAAAATTTCGTGTGAAAAAAAACTTTAGTTTCTTAAAAAAAAAAAATTTTTAGCAGAAAAATTTTTGCGTTCAGGCCTCCCCTAAAAAAAAATTTCTATATACGCCCCTGAAATTACTATCCAATACTATCCAATACTTTTATGTAAAAGACCATACTAACATACTTAAAGCTCAAGTACACTCTCACCATATTAATAACAAAGGGATTAGAAAATTGGATTGGAATTGGAAGGTTGTGTTTTTTTGTCGCTCCTCATTCGTCTCAATTTGTGGTGGTTTATTTTGATGCTCTCGCATTGATTTTGGTACTGAGCTGACCGTACTGTGACGCCCTTCAAAATTACGTGAGTGCTTTTCACATATACCTTCAGGGGTCTCCACAATTTGCCCTTTTACAAATAATTTTTTTTTCTCTTTTAAATATTTGATGAACTATTTATCAGATTATATATTCTAAGTATAATAGTTATTTCGGTTCACTTTTTAAATACACTAATAAACTCTTGTTTGAATATTGATTATGGATAATTTAAATACTGATAAAATTTGCCAATTTTAATTAATGTTTTGTATATAATATAACTGTTATTCACTATTAGAACAAAAAAAAAAAAAAACTCCTTCTGACCAGGTCCTTTAATCTGGGGCCTCCCTTCCTCTCCTCCAAAAGCGCATTACGATCGCCCCCGTAAATGCTGAAGACTATGCCCACCCACTTTTTCCCTCAATAATAAAAATTAAAAAAAAAAAAAAAAAATACCTATTATTTAATATATTAATAACGAAGGAGGGGGAAAAATTAAAAAGAAAAAAAAAAAGAAAAATTTATATTTGAGGTACTAATAAATAATTATTTTGACTCATTATCCACCTGACCTGACGCTCTTAAACATTTATAGCTGTATATCAGAATGAAGAAAGCTAATGAAGCAGGTGGCTCTGATGATATGGCGATCGGGGTTGTGGAGGGGCGACATGGTGATGCTACCGTCCCAGGAGGCAGATCTGTACTTCCCTCGGGAGAGAAACTAGCTAAAATAAATACTCTCGATGAATATTTTAACAAGGGGAAGGAGTCAGTTTTTAGAAGGGGAGGTCCAGTTGTTAGATCGCCACCCGAGAAGGAGAATCCGCCCGAAAAGAGGAACAGGAACGACAGCGGAGATGATGCTAGGGATCAGCTGTTGGAGATTGAAGAGCCCAAAATGGAAGAGAAAGGAATCTCAAATATCGAAAGGCTGATGAAAGATGTTTTAATGGAGCTTAGGTCGATAAAGACAGAAATTAGGGATGATATCAAGGGACTGAGAGAAGAATTGAGATTTGAGAGATCTGAGAGGGAGAAGAGTCAGGCTGAGGTTGCCGATTTGAAAATTAAAATTTCATCTTTAGAAGATAAGATTTATGAACAAAATAACAGATGGAGATGGTTGGAAAGGAGGGACCGTGAGAAGAATATAATAGTGAGAGGAATAAAAGAGGACAATAATGAAACACCAGAATGTATAAGGATGAAAGTGGAGCAAATTGTCAAGGACAAGCTTAATGTGAATCCGAAAATAAAGGGTGCCTTTAGAGTTGGCAGAAAGCGAACAGAGAACCAGCAGAGGCCTATAAAGGTTAACTTTGATCAGCTCTCGGACAAATGGGAAGTAACAGATAGAAAGAAACAACTCAAAGACACCAATATCTTTATCGATAATGATTACCCAGAGGATATTCGTAAAATCAGAAGAGAACTTTTCAAATGGGCCAGAGAGCTTAAGAATGAGGGAAAGAAGGTTAAAGTACTTTATGATGGACTATTGATTGATGACGAGTATTATGAGTTGACTGGGGAAGAAGGGGAGAACCGTTTAGCGAAGGTTCAAAAAAACATGAGAAGTACTGGGGCAAACATAAAAAAGAAATAGCATCACTCCAAAACAAAAACACTGATAGGATCCTTCTTAAAATTTTGGCCTACAACATCTCCGGATTAAAGAGCAAAGTAAAAAACCCACTGTTTATTAAATACATCAATCAATATGAAGTCATATGTCTCTCAGAAACTTTCGTCACCCTGGAGGAACAAGAGTCTTTTCAAATACACCTAAACAACTTCACACTAAAGTGGATCCCAGCTAGAAGAACATCAAATTTTGGAAGAGCTAGTGGAGGGATACTTTTGGGTATAAATAAATTAATCTTCCAGCATAATAGAATTGCATTTGTTGAAGAGGATATTCTTGCTGTAAGGATAAATAGTAAAGAAGAGAAGCCCTTATTTTTAATTCCAATCTATCTGAATTGCAACCATTGGGATGAAGATTACTTGAAACTCTATAACTTTGTCATAAATAACCAAGACGAAGATTTCTTGATTATGGGAGACACCAACGCTAGGATAGGCGAAGAACAAAGTTTAGATAATGAAATCGTTTATGCCAAAGGACTATTCCAAGATAGAACATCAAAAGACAAAACTGTTAACGTGAGAGGCAAAAAACTGTTGGAGCTATGCAATGATAATGGTTTGGTAATATTAAATGGACGGACTCTAGGGGATGGTGGTGGTGACCTTACATTCATAGGAGGTATGGGGCAATCTGTGAACGACTTGGCAATGATTTCTTTGCAAAAGCAAGAATGGGTAATGAAATTCAAGGTTGACTCTCAAATATTTTCGGACCATCAACCCATTATTTTATCACTGGAAATTCCCGAAGATCATGTTAAAGAAGAAATACAAGCAAACAGACTGCTACCGAAACTCTTGTGGACCGGGAAAGTTGAGAAGATGTATCAAGGCAGAATTAGGGAGGAGCTTAAGAGATTTAATAATAAGGAAAGTCCCAAATGCTTAGAAGAAGAAATTTATGAAATAAAGGATTGCATAAGAAGAGCCGCAGAAACCAAATTAAACAACACTGGCAGATGTAAGCCAGACTTCTTCCCTAAACAAAAATGGTTTGATGGAGAATGCCTCAAACAGAGAAAAAAAACATTTCACTGTCTGAAACGTTTCAGAGGAACCTCAGAAGAAGCGGAAAGACTTCTTTATCTGGAGGCAAGAAAAACATATAAGAAGTTATGTGAAGATAAAAGAAAGAATTTCTACGAGAGCATCATTAAGGACCTTATGGAGGTCAGAAGCAGCAAACAATTCTGGGAAGCAGTTGGCACCCTGAGGGCAAAAACCAGGTCATTGAATGGATCAATAGATATGGAAACCTGGCACAATTACTTCAAAGAGATGTTAAATCAACCCCGAATATCGAATGCCATAATGTACGCAGAACCCTTTTTAACCGATCCTTACCTGGATGCTGAGTTCACACTAGTAGAATTGAGGCAAGTTCTGAATAAAGCTAACAAAAATAAAGCACCTGGATTAGACCGGATCCCATATGAGTTCTACAAAGAGGCTCCTACAGAGCTGCTTCAGGCCTTGTTGAGAATCTATAATAAAATTTATCATACAGGAAATGTACCTGCTTCGTTTAAAAAATCCATAATATGGCCATTATATAAAAAAGGGGACTCAGGTATGGTCCATAATTATAGAGGAATCTCCTTCATAGATACAATGTGTAAGATCTTCACAGGAATGTTACTCGCAAGACTTAATAACTGGGTGGAAGCATATGACTTACTGAATGAATTCCAGGCCGGTTTCAGAAGAGGTTATAGCACGATAGATAATATCTTCAATTTAACTAGTATAGTCAATCTGAAACTACAAGAAAAGAATAAACTCTTTTGCTTTTTTGTCGACTTCTCAGCGGCTTTTGATTCTGTTCCCCGTGATGCTTTGGCTTACAAGTTATCATGTAAGGGGATCTCTGCAAGAATGCTACAGTGCCTGAAGAGTTTAAACACAGGTACCTCTTCAACTGTGTGGTGGAATGGAGGACTTAGCCCTTTTTTCGAGACCAAACTGGGGGTTCGCCAGGGCTGTTTACTCAGCCCAATTCTCTTTGCACTGTTTATCGACGATATGCATGAGGTACTGGAAGACGGAATTTGGATTGAAGATTATAATATCAGGATTCTATTGTATGCCGATGATATAGTCCTTATGAGCGAAACTAGAGAGGGCCTGCAGAGGATGATTAATAACTTGCATACATATTGCTGCCTATGGAATTTAAGAGTGAATTTAGATAAATCTAAAATAATGGTTTTTAGAAAAGGAGGAAAATTGAAGAACCAAGAAAAATGGATGTACAATGACACTGAAATAGAAATAGTAAAAACATATAAATATCTGGGCGTCCTTCTTACTACAAATGTTAACTTCTCACAACATCTTAAGGAAAAATTAGTAAATGCAAAGGCGGCACTTCATATCGGGCTCAATGCTTTAATGTTAGGTAGTCAAGTACCGATGAACAGTAAATTTACCATCTTTTGGGCGGTGGTGAAGCTTCCATAATGTGCTATGGCGGACAGGTTTGGGGGCTTTCAGAGAAGTTGAAGAAGTGGAACGATTGTTAAGGGCATTTATTAAAAAGTTCAAGCTTCCCATTAATACACCCAACTACGCTTAATACTCTGAGTGGGATTGACATCTAAATAAGTTACACTTAAGCTTTTTACACCTGGACTATATTTTGAGGATAATGCGACTCCGGAAACTCGTTTACCAAAGATTCTGGCATTGGCATCTATTAAAAGAAAATCATTTTGGTATGGAGCTTTAGCGTAAACCGCAGACGAACTGAGAGTGGATATCTCCAGGGGTG
>JAKCPI010005873.1:0-15868 GCA_023213315.1 Euborellia annulipes
AAGAATTGAGCTATGAGGCTGAAATTTTATATCTAAGTTAAACACCCCCCGGGACCGGAAAAATAAGCTTTTAATCAAAATCGGCCAAAGAGTACTAGTACTTTACTGATGTACTTTTTCAGTTTTTTCAATTTTCTCAAAATTCGCTCTAACGATTTTGATTAAAATTCCAAAAATCAATTATTTTTTAGATGCTCTTTCAAATGTATATTCTCGTTTTGCCCTCAAATTTGTTTGAAGTCACACTTTACTCTTGTGCTTCATAGGAAAGATAGGGAGGAAAATGGTTGCCATGGTAACAAAATATAAATATTTTCCCATGTTTATAAATTTTACACCTGAATTCAAAAATATTTCCTACTTTAGAGAATCTAAATACATGTCGACACAAAAAAATCTGGAGTGACAAGCACAGTACACAACTTTCGATTACCGAAGGTAAGAGTAAAGTTGTGTGCTGTGCGCCAGTCACACCAGATTTTTCCCTTTGATTTTACCTCATGTTCACTAAGTGGGGCACATAGCCCTATGTACAGTTGAATAAATAAATAAATAAAATAAAAATATATACTTTTTTAAAAAGCATCTAAAAAAAATATTTGATTAATGATAGAATTTCTTGAGTTGAATGGCTGTAGATAAATATTCAAATTGGAAAAAAAGAACGGGGAGCCTTCCCGGGAACAAAACCTGGCTGCTGTTCCCGGGAAGGCTCCCGTTCTTTTTCCAATTTGATTTATGAATTTTAATCAAAATTTTGAGAAATTCGAAAAAAAAAAAACTAAAAAGGTACTTCACTAAAGTAGAAGTACTTTTTGGCTGATTTTGTTCAAAAGCTTATTTTAGCTGTCCGGGATAGTTCCTAACTTAAATATAAAATTTCAATCACCTAGCTAATTTCCTTAATTCTTTATAATTTTAAAAAATGTAACGGAGAGTCTCAGAAACAAGAGTAGATGTAACAACGTAACAATACTTTGAACAACTCAAGTAGTTTTGGTGAAAAAAAAAAAAACAAATTTAGTTCTTCTGTAATCCCTTCTTGGTCGTTTGTAAATGTCTTTTAAAGGAAGGGAGAATCTCTATCTCTCTATCCACTTGTGAATCCCAAGGGAATGGCCTCTGGTCCCTTTGTCTATACTCTCTAGTCTATCTAATGCTAATATTAGGAATGCTGTGTTTGCACTTAAGTATTGATATTAGCGCAACTGCTTCTTGCCTCTTAGCTATCTATCTATCTCTCTATCTGTTTGTAAATAAATACGGGCATTTAGATTGATGAAAACTCACGTTTAAAGATAATCAGCTAAATACTCTGTAATCTATTCTTTGTAAATAAATAAAAAAAATTTGATTTAGAACAGAAAAATGGGAGGTAAATAGCCGACGGCCGAGACGATTGTTATTGTGATAACCGAAATGTTCACTTCCTCAGGATATAGAAAGATCTTTGAACGTGTGAATTTGTAGGTATTATAGAGCTAATCGCAGTAGATGGTGAACCGGAGTATCAGAGTACAGTGTACGCCACAATAAGTCCCCCACCTGGAAGTTAGTTAAATTATTTCACACAATATCATATACTTGAGTCTCTAACTCCCAGGTGGGGACTTAATTGTGGCGCACACTGTACAAGTGGCTGGAATTATAGTTATGGCGGAGTCAAAATTTTCAGGCGTTTCGACCTCTTGTCTAAACAATCTTCAGAGAATAAATAATACGACAAGGTTAATAAAAAAAAGAAAGAATGAAGGGATTTCTAGGAGCAGAAACATCATTCTAAAATATATTTTGATGCTAAAGTTTAATAATAATACAAAGATGTATTTAAAGTTCTTCCACAGGATAAATAAGAATAAAAATTAAATTCCCTCTTATTTTAATTTAACTACGTGTAAAGACCACCGAGGACAGACCGAACAGCTAGTTGATGAATACATTTTAAAGAAAAAAGACAATAAGAGTTTGTGTATAAGTAAAAAAAGAATATTTAATTATCATGATTTGTTAGATGATACATACATTCAAAGTTAAATCGAATAGAAGAGATGAGCCTCATATCAGGCTTTTGGAATTATCTACATATTAAAAAAAAAACCATAAAAATTCGTTAAGTAGTTTTGGAGTAAATGCATTATAAAGGAAAAATTAAAATTACCGTAAATCTCACAATTATTATTTTATAATTAATCATATTTAATATTTATTTGAATTTACAAATTAATTATTTATAATAAAAATCTTCAAATTTAATTGAGCCCAAAGACGTCACTGGACATTAAATTGAACTCAAGTTCTAGCAATTGATGTTTTTATTAACAGCATTAAAAAGACCTTCTTCATGACTATTGTGATGTCATCAATAAATCCTATACCAAAATGATAAGGTATCTAGCATTTAAGGATGAAATAAAATCTTTTATTCGCTGACATTTCGGTCACTTATCCCGACCATCTTCAGGACGAAAGAAATACCACTAATTTTTTTAAAGAAAACAAATGCCTAGATATTTGAGTAACTGTTAATGTTATTTAAACTTTGACTCAAATGTTTCAACGTGGTGTGTGCCATCTTCAGAAATTATTTTAAGAAAAAAGACATAATTAGAAAAAAGAATAATTTATTATTCATGATACATTTAGAGTAAAGTGAAGTCTAATAGTAGAGATGGTGAGGGATCACGTGATTGTGGATAAACTCGGGGATAACAGGCAATGGATGGTGATACTGAATAGGATGTGGATGCTGGGCATGTCCAGATTTCTTGACGACGGCATTAAATCCATGAAGAGGGTCAGCTGTGTATTCGACAGTTCTAATCGTTCCATCAGGCTCGACAAGACTGTAGGCTCCTTTCACTACATCCCCTTCTCTCACCTCCCACTGGTCCTTTACATCCCCTGTGTGAAGATCCCTCACTCCATATTTAAATGCATATTTCGCTGAACTCTGTACAAAGAATACAAAATACAACTCTCTCATTTGTTGTTGTTGTTGTTGTTGTTGTTACTCACGTGATAGTCCAAGTGATTGTCACTTAAGAGGACAGGAACTGCCTTTGAGAGAGAGATCAGGCACAAAACAACAGCAACACCCTTAAAGGAATACAAATTATTTATTATTAAGTAGTCCCCGCAAAATGCGGGATTTAGAATTACTCGGTGTGCATAAAATTAGAAAATATTTGAAAATTAAAATTTATATATTTAATTATAGAATAATAATTGTGAGATTTAATTTGAAATTTTTTCTTTTAAATAATTTCAAAAACCAACTGACGGATTTTTATGGGGCTTTTTTCATGATTTTGATTTATAATTTTACAAAAATTCATTTAGGATAAAAGTAAACAAATATTCTACCAATTTTGTTATTCTAAATTTATAAATCTTTAGAAAATTTAATTTCTTCATTAAATAGTTTACGAGAGATGCTCTTGAATGGTTTATACTTGAAGTTCGCATCTCATCCCAGGGGAAAAAAATTTAATTAAATTGATTAGGCCAACAAAATAGAATCGGAATCTAAATAAGTTTAGATGCCGAGAAATAATTTTTTTAAACCTTTTTCGGTTTTTGCGGTCATTATTATCATTATTGGTTGAAATTTTGTTTCTTATTTTTATAATACACTGTACCGATGGCTACTTTGTGACGTTCCACAGGCTGATTGAACCCTTTTCGGCTACAGAGGCCATTATGGGTTATTAATTTATTTAAATAGTTTAAATACAATAGAACCGACAGCTATCGGGTAGGGGGGGGGGCGTTCCACACGCTGAATGTTAGGGATCACCAATCCCAACAAGTGTTTTGGTCTCAGGGAAAACTTAATTTCTAACATCATAATTTCAATAAAAATTTAATATAAATATGATTAATTATAAAATAATAATTGTGTGATTTAATTTGAATTTTTTATTTATAATAATTTATCTTTGAAACTACTTGACGGAATTTTATGGGGCTTTTTTTCAATGAGTATTGTTAATAGTGG
This sequence comes from Euborellia annulipes, assembly GCA_023213315.1. NCBI lineage: Eukaryota > Metazoa > Arthropoda > Insecta > Dermaptera > Anisolabididae > Euborellia > Euborellia annulipes. The sequence goes on from JAKCPI010005873.1 coordinate 3,998, forward strand.
CAATTTTATTTTTTTTTTAGTTCTAGACATTATAATAATTATATTAGCGTAGTTTTATTTAAATTTACTGTGGTCTAGAAATAAAAAAAAATTGTTATTTTAATTTTATTATAAAATAAAATTTATTATTATTTTGTTTAATTATTTAATTTGACTTTAAGGAGGAAATATAAAGTAGATGGGCCCGAGCTAGCTGAATTGGGGGTGAGGAGCCCGAGGCGGGCTATACAACTAGTATAAATTCAAATAATCTTTTTTGTTTTTTTTTTTTTCATAAATAGCCTAAAATGTGAAAGAATTCCCTTTAGACCTTGATGTTGAGTGTCGAATCGAGCCTGACTAGTTGCACAACCCGCTGGTAGTGGTTAATAGTAAATTCTTTTAAATATAATTACTTACTTTAATTGCAGACCCCATTTTGTTACAATCACTTTACACTTGTAATGCGAATGTTCCCTTTGCTTGTCTTGTCAAGCTTTTTATAAGAAAAAGGAGATTATTTATTGCATTCATATCCGGGCCTCATTTTTTTTTTTTTTCGTAATATTTCTAAAATTTCTATTAAAGATATAAATCAAGGTTAATTAATATTTAGAGAGTTTTTTGCTTTTTTTTCGATTGACCTTCCAATTGCATGACAGGATGCTTTATAGAATTTCAAGTGCAATCTCAAATTACGTCATTTTTTGTTTTTATAACATGAATATTAATGTAAAAGATGAATTTTTACATTCTATTATCTATATAGCGCTTCTTTTCTCTATCCTTATAAATAACAAAAACAAGTATTATTATAGTATTATTTGAAATTCCCGTTTATTTCCCCGAGGTGCTTTAGTGCACGAAGACACACATCTCTTGTGTTCTGTGCTTGTCACGCCAGATTTTGTGTCAACATAGTTTCCGGCAATATATTAGAATTCAAGATATACAATTTATATACATACATTATATTTTGTTACCATGGCATTTACTTTTCCCATGAAGTACAAAAGTAAAAGTGTGCTTCAAACAATTTTGTTCACAAAATAAGAATATACATTTTAAAGAACATCTAAAATTTAATTATGATTTTTAAACAAAATCGTTAAAGCCATTTGTGAGAAAAATTTAAAAAAATTTGAAAAAGTACATCAGTAAAATACTAGTACTATTTGGTCGATTGGAATGAAATTCCTGCCCATGCTTGGGACATGAATACTTAGCTAAAGTATCGAGAGTTTTTTTTTTTTTTTTAAACATTCACACTTTTTCTCATTCACACTCACATTCACACACTCATTCCATAGTCTTTTCGGCAACTTAGGCCATTTAAGACTTTAAACGATATCCGTTAATGATTATTATACATATTGGGGTCCAGGCATTCTTATTTAAGTCATTTGGTATCCAAATGCCTTAAATAAAATTATCGGACTGCCTGGGGTCAGACCCCTCGACGTTCGGTATAGAAGGTAGACACGCTACCAACTACTCCAAGCCCCGTGGGCTAAAAGTATCGAGAGTTCTTTTCTTATTGAGTTATTTAATTTAATCCACATTTCAGTTAAAATTCATTCAAATGATAGTGAAAATGACGTCAAATTCAAGCTAAAGGGAATCGCCTCCTTTTAATGGCAATTTCAAGAAAAGCAATCAAACAGCCATTTAAAAGCAATAAAATCTCTTTCAGAGAAATTTACATAAACATTATGTTTTGATATTTTAACTGGAATCGATCTTCTTGAAATTTAAGATTTTTTCACAATAAATTAAATTGATTTCAAGTGAAATATCAAAAAATGTGGGTTAATGGGAATTACTCAAAAACGAAAAGACTCTCGATACTCAAATTTTATACTTGCGCCAAGTACCTATGACGCAAGTATTTCAAGAAATTTCAATCACATCAGCCAAAGGGTACCAGTACTTTACTAATGTATTTTTTCAGTTTTTTTTTTCAATTTCTCAAAATTCGCTTGATTAAAATTAAAAAATCAATTATTTTTTAGATACTCTTTAAAAAGTAGCCTATATCAATAAAACTTCAAGTGAAAATACGTAGTTTAAGTACACTTTACTGCGATTCAACCCAGGAGGGAGGGGGGGGTTGATCCTCCAGGAAGCCCTGGCGATCATTACTCTGAGGAAGGGGGCATAGGGCATATATCGCGCTTATCTTCCGGTGTAATACTCATACTTAAAAAAATCTCGATACTTTCTTATCGATACGATACCAAGTACAAGTTTCTGGGTTCATCTGGTAACCAAATGGCTTAGATAAAATCATCGGACTGCCTGGGGTCCGAACCCGCGACATTTGGTATAGGAGGTAGGCACGCTACCTACTATGCCAAGCCCGGGGGCAAATAAACGGGGATCCCGATAGGAATTTCAAAGAATAATAATTAGCTAGAGAAATAGCTTAGTTTCAATTTATCCAATGGCCGAGATCAAAGTGAAATAGCCATTTTGATATCTAAAAGATATTACTGGTATCTCTCCTATATCCAGGGGCGCCGGAACAAATTTGAATCAGGGAGGGGCAAAAATTTTTTTTTTAGAAAATTAAAATAATTTAATATGTTCAAATAGTATAAAACAAAAACAAATCCACTATAAAACCTTAAAAATTTTAAATAAAATCACAATTTTAATAAAATTAAAATTTTAAAAATTTGCCAGTGATTTTATCAAAAATTTTTCGAAAAATTTGAAAAAATGAATTTCTTACTCCTTTAATTTTTTTTAATTTAGAAGATTTTATTTTTAAAAAGTAAAAATATATCATTTTTAAAAATAAATGAAATAAAAGAAGAAATTTTGCCCCCCTCTGCCCCCCCCTGTAGGATGCCAGGGGGGCAATGTACCCTTGCCCCCCCAGTTCCGGCGCCTATGCCTATATCTTGATTTCTTAATATTATAACAATTAGGTCAATGGGAGGATTCATATTTACGTATATTAACGTTATTTATTGTTCTACTTGTTTTTATTATTATACAATTATATTTATTTATATGTAACCCTGAAGCGATATAATAAATATGGTGAGAGAAATTGAGCAATTTTTATTAATTTAATGTTGTTGTTGTTGTTTTTAATCTTCTTTCATATATACATAGAAAATAGGGAGTTTTTTGATGGTATAACTAGCCGCTCCGCCCGCTTTCCCCCTTGCAGCTGGCTCGGGCGGACCTCCGCCTTTCTTAATCAAGTGCCGCAATTTATCAGTCAACACATTTCACGCAATTAATAATAAAAAATACATATCTGGCTTATTAAAAAATATCACTCTCTTTAAAAAATCTATATATATTGGCGTAGAGTTCGTATGTCTGTCTTTATCCCATCAGAGCCCCATCCCAGATCTCTCTAAGGAAATGAAAATAAAAATCAGGTGTGACTGTTCGCACAGCACACAACTTTCTCTTACCTTCGGTAATCAAAAGTTGTATTCTGGACTTGTCATACCATATTTTTTGTGTCGACATGTATTTAGTTCCCGACAGTACGGTACAAGATGTAAAATTTATATGTGTAAATATTTATATTTTGTTACCATGGCAACTATCTCTTCTATGAAGCACAAAAGTAATGTGGTCTTCAAACAATTTTGAAAGCAAAATGAGAATATACATTTTAAAGAGGATCTAAAAAATAATTGATTTTTGAATTTTAAAAAAAATCGTTGGAGCGAATTTTGAGAAAATCGAAAAAAAAAAACAGAAAAAGTACATCAGTAAAGTATTAGTATTCGGACTCAGGAGACGTCAACGTATATATCCATCAAAATCTTGACATCGAATTTTTTTAATGTTTACAGAAAATGACTAAAATTTTGAAATTTAAAAATGACAGAAAAGTTATTCAAAAAAATTAATTGTATTTTTTCTTGAAAATTACACACAAAAAAAAAATCAAAAAAAAAGTTGGAAATTGGACCATTTTTGTTTTGAGCAAAAAAAAAAAAAACAAAAACAAAAAAAGAGGTTTTTTTTTTCAAAATTTGAACCGATGATAAAAAAAAATCTCAAAATTTACCAGGAGGGTTTTTTTAAGGGGTACTAAAAAAATATCAAAAAATGGAGGAAATCAAAAATTAAAATTTTTCAAACCGTTTGATTTGGCGTGGAATGCCCCATATTTATTGCACGTTTCTACTCATCGGTTGAAGACAATGTCCAACGTTGAAATAGAGGAAATCTCTTTGCATCCCCCTGATTTTGTCGCCCCGGGCAAGTGCATGTTCTATCCCCTCGCTCAAAATGGCCCTGGCGGCCATAGTAAATAATAAAGCATTCTAGGAAGCGGACGTTTATTTATTTAATTTCAAATTAATTGTTAGAGCAGAAAATAAACCACAAGAGAGATGTTTACACTTCACTTGGTGCATTTAATTTAATAATTTCACAACATCTTCTTTTTAAACAAAAAGGAAAATCATGTAATTTGTTTCTATAGTGACCACACCACACAACTACTGTGCAAAAAAAAAGATACATATATTGTAAATTAGGTCAACCAACTGCTCTAACCAAAAACAAAATTGTTACTTCAATTTAATCTAATCAATGTCGTTGTTGTTGTTGTTGTTGTTGCAACTCCATGTGTATGCACTTGATCTACATAGTAATAATTAAAAAAAAAAAGATTCATTTATTATGGATTGAATATTTAAACAGCTTTGCTTTAATTTCACGGTTTATAATTAAATACACTGAATATAGAATTAATCTCATTTTCATATTGCAATAATACAATTTGAGTTTTTTTATCGTTTTTATTTAGAAAAAATAAAAATCTGGTCGTGCCAGATTTTTTTGTGCCGGTATATATTTATTTAGTTTACGTATATAATTCAAGATATAAAATTTATAAACATAAAAAAATATTCTAATCAGGAAACCGAAGGAACTTTGCAGTTAGGAGATTAAATAAAAAAATCTTTATTTAATTTTTACTTGATGATGTTTCGGTCGTCTGTCACGACAGTATAACATTGAATACAAGACCCCAAACAAGTAAATGATAATTTATATACATATAAAAATTTAAAAAAAAGAAATTGTATATGATTATTAGGAGAATTTTTAATTATAGACCACATTTTTGTATTAAATATTTATTAAAAATATATAAATACTGTACAACGTTTATTGTATATGATTATAGTAAACATTAAAATACCTAAGATCGTGTAGTGTTGACAATTATTTGCCCTGATGAAGGTCGTGATAGACGACCGAAATGTCGGCAAGTAAAAATTAAATAAAAGATGTTTTTTTTTATTTAATCTCCTGGTTGCAAAGTGTCCTTCGGTTTTCTGATTAAATCTCTACAGCCATAAGACAGACATTAAACTTAAATTCTAATTAAGAACCGACAGAATATTCGGTTTCGGCCAAAAATCCTAGTTTCGGCAAAAAGGAGGCGAAACTTTCGGCCGGTCGAAATCTGAGTCTGATAAGTTGGGACTCGCATGCAAAAAAAAAGGTAAAATGATTTTCATGGGAGGGGAAAAAATTTCTGCAGGGCGGAAAAAAACAAAAAAAAGTTAAAATGATATGATTTTGTTAGGGAAAATTGGGGGGCAAATTTTTGGGGTGGGGAAAAAAATTTTTTTAAAAATTTTTAATTTTTTTTTGGAGTGTATATATTATTTTGTTGTGTTTTTTTGAAATTAATTTTTTTTCTTCTTATAAAAAAAAATTTTTTTAATTTTGGTGGGGGGGGGGGGGGGGGGGTTCCCCCCTTATGGGATATGTTTGTGGGGGTGGGTAAATATATCGGCGGAAACTAAATATATGTCGATGGTGTGACAAGCACAGAACACAACTTTCGATTACCGGAGGTAAGAGAAAGTTGTGCGCTGTGCGACATTCACACCAGATTTTTAAATTTTTAATCTATAAACCTGCTATATGTTTCTTGATGGCTGGATATGTGCGATGTGGGGCATAAGGGCAGCCAAGGCGAAAATAAAATAAAAATCTATTTTTTATCGACATTTCGACTCTTCATCAGGACAAAAATGATGTCAAGTTTTTAGGTTATTTGACATGGCAGTGTAGCAACGTTTTAACCAATTTATATTTTCTTTACTGTTTCGAAACAGTAAACACTATATGTATTTTTTGCAATATATTAGTAAATTTAAAGGTTATTAATGAGAAACAGAATGAAGAAAGAAGAGCAGCTAGTAAATATTTGTTTAATTTATTTAAAGCCCATTAAGGTTACGTTTCGGTTTCGGCCGAGACCTCTGAGGATGTTCTCGACCAAGAGCGAAACGTTAGCTTAGCAACTAGCTCTTCTTTCTTTATCCTGTTTCTCATTAATAATATTAGTAAATGTTAATGAAAGACACAGCCCGCCGAAGACAGGCGGCGCGGCTAGTTATTTAATAAAAGCCGAAACGTTTTATTTTTTTTCATTCGATATCCTCTTTGGTTGACTTCCTTCTCTTTTATCTAAAATATTAAATAAAAAAAAAAAAAAAAAAAAGCGTTAGAAGACAAAAGCGTTAATTGGATTTCTCACATTAACTAAGCAACTAACGCCTCCCATTTAATTTGCAGAGCTTTCAGGTGACCAATAAAATCATTTTTCATATTTCATTTATTTTAAATTAAAATATATAACGGAAGCAAAAAAAAAAGAGAGAAAATCCTAATTGGATTATTTTTACGTTAAATAAAATCATAATTTCGCTAACAAAATTTCTTTTTATTCATTGACATATAAAATGCATTAAAAAAAAAAAAAGAATATTTAAATTTATTCATACTCCGTACGTAATAATAACATCATTTTAGCTAATGCAAATATCCGGAATAAAAAAAAAAAAAAAAAAACCAAAGACGATTTTTATTTTATTACTCTTTGTAATAAACGAAAGAGAGACAGAGAGGGAAGATTCCGGTGAGTTTACAAATGTTTGTGTTAAGCTATAATTATAATCGGATGCAAGTTGTTAGTTTAATAGAGAAACATGAAAGAAAATTAATTATTCAAAACAGGTCACGTGATATTAGGGAAATTTAATTTTTATGGGTGAGCACAAAACTCAAAAAGAGTATTGCAATAGGTTAGAAAATTTTAATAAGAGGTTTTTTTTAATATATATATATATATACGCTCTACATCTCTTTGATTTAAGAAAGAAGAAAGAGAGGGAGATGGTTGTTGATAAAAATTCAGTAAATAAGTGTTTAAAAAAAGCTTCTTTTTTTTCTCAATTTGTCTAATTAAAAAAAAAAAAATGAAATAATTAAATCTCACAATTATTATTCTATTAATAATTCTATAAAATAAATTTTAATTAGTCTGTGAATTTTGTAGATCATAAGACCAAAAATGAAAATAATATAGAGCTACTAATTATTTTATTGGGTAGTCGGAGGGGGCAGGAGGCGTTGGTACGTCGCGACACACGCGGGGTAGTTTAAATTTAATTTTAATAACAAAAAGAGATTCTTATATATATATTTATATACGCTCTACATCCTCTATCAATAGTTCCTGTTTAAAAAAAAGCTGACGCGTCGTATGTGCATGGGCGTAACTAGGGGGTGCCGGGGGGGGGGGCAGAAGGCTCCCTGCCCCAAGAAAAATTGAGAACATAGGGTTTCCCCCCCAGAGAGGACGCCTGGTCCCATGACCCCCCCCCAGCCAAATTCTCTAGCTACGCCCATTGAGTATGTGTGTCTAAATTAGAAGAATATTTTTTGTTTATCCGCCCACTCGGGTGGCTTAAGACCATTTCCGGTTTCAATTTTTTTTTATTTATTGATGCGAATAGCGATGGCGGACGTTCAGTTCAATACGTTGATTTCTCGCGGTCACCCATCCGAGATTTCGCCGCGCTTGGCATTGCTTGACTGCAAATATTTTGACGTAATTAGAGTTAATAGATCTGACAAGTGAATGTAAACAAAATATTAAATTGAAATCCACTTTTTTATTTGAAGAATTTCATTCCAAATTGATTGATTTCAGAGAAAAAAAATTTTTAATTGATATTAAAATGAATTCTCAAAAATACATCTATCTAATAAATTTGATTACATTCTGTTAATATATTTTAGGAATATTTATTTATTTAATTTTTTTTTTTTGTAACGTAACGAGTAATTCGATTTTACGAAATAAAGCTATTATTCTCTATAAATTCAACTAACAAGGGGGGGGGGAGTCTCTAACAAAATAATTGGCTAATTTCCTTCCCCTAACTGAAAATTACTCCAAATCACTGGGGTTAATATAATTACCTCCCCTCCTTCCCCTCCCCCTCATCGCCAGGCATTTGATCCTCAATTAATCGACCGCAAAGAAAAGTTAATTGATTTCAACGAGAAAAATAAATAAACTCTCTTAATTGTCTAGAAATTGATTTGCATTTAATAATTAAGAAATTTGAAAAATTTATTATATTTATATATAATTAATTATAGAATAATAATTGTGGGATTTAATTTTTTTTAATGAGCGTCTATGGAATTAGTAGACGAATTTTTATGGGGATTTTTTTTTAATAGGTTAGAGAATTTTGGGATTATTAATAATTTAATTTATCGTAATGAATAATAATAATTATTATTATTTTAACTTTTTTTATTTTGCAACTACTTGACCGATTTTTATGGACTTTTTTTTCAAGGCGTTAAGAATTTTAGGAGAAGAATTCAAGATCTGAATTAATTAAACCTTTTTAATAACTCACAAGCCTGTGAACAATTCTCTAAAAAAAAAAAAATATTTGCCTCATTGGTCCATGATACACAAATATCAATTTAAATATTTTTAAAATTTAAATAAACTTTTATTTCAGGATTAGTTTTTTATTTAAAAAAAGAAAAATCATTTTATATAATTAAATATAGAATTATAATTGTGAGATTTAATTTTAATTATTCTTTTTCGTAAAGCATTTAATTGGAAACTACTTGACGGATTTTTATGGGTTTTTTTTTCAATCTATAAAGAATTTTACATTTTTGAAAAAAATGATTTCGAGTCTTTTTTGTATAAAAAATTCTAAAGATTTTTTAATTTCTTAGTTTAGGGTAGAGTGCTATTTCTCTCCACTTATATTAATTAATTATAATTATTGTGATGGTTAAATGACTTCAAAAGTCAAAAAATAAAGAAATAAAATGATAATTGGATTCATATAAAGTGAATGCTGACGATTATAAAAATTTGTTAATTAGCAATAATAATAAATAAAGATAATATTTTTAAAAAAATGATTAATTCTTTAATTAATAAAATGTATTAAATTTTGATTTTTCCATTATTGTCTTTAAATTGTTTGATTTAATTAACTTTTATTAATTTTCTAAATTGTCTACTCTGAAACTACTTAACAGATTTTTATGGTTTTTTTTTTTTTTAATAATTTAATAAATAGTAAATTATTTTTCTTTTCTTAAATTATTTTTTTAAATTTCATTTTCAAAAATAAATGAGGAAATTTACTTTCAGGTCAAATTTTATTTTACCAATTGCTAAATCATTAGAAATAATTCAATTTATAAAAGGAAAAGCAAAAAAAAAAGATTTTTATTTTATCTTTTCTCAATAAACATAATACAATTTTCCAATATATCGGAATGGACGGGCGGGCGGGCAATCGTCGTCGATTTTATTTACACACACACAAATATGTGATGACGATGATTTATTTACTAGAATGTTTATAAAATGAAAGGAATGTCAGAGAGCGGTGACTGAATGCGATAAAAAGAATTATAAAGAGATTGAAAAAAAGGAGGGGGGGAGCGTTAGGGGTGGGGGTGAGATTGGAAAATGTGATTTCACTAATCTTCTCTGTCCCTCTATCGATAAAAGGTATTATCAAGTTTATTATTTTAAATAAATAAACAAATTGAATGCACGGTATTTATTTATCTGTCCCCCAGGGTGTAGGAAGGGGGGGGGTCGTCGATTTTGCGATATAAAAAGATTCTTTATTGGTATTTGTATCTTTATTTCTCAATCATGTCATAATTGATTTTGAAATAAAAGAAAAATTAAATTCTCTCTTTGATTACACCTGGAATATAATCTTGTATGATAATTAAAAAATCTGGTGTGACTGGTCGCACGAAAGTAAGCGAAAGTTGTGTTCCGTCCTTGTCACACCAGATTTTTTATGTCGACACCAGATTTTCTATGTCGACTATAATAATAATAATAATTTTATTTGTTCCCTGGGACATACCAGTATGTATGGATCTTGTTAAATTCATCAAATATTACAAAATTCTTTTATAAGCATTATTTATAAGAAAGCGAGAGAGCGACGACCTGAAAACCTGGAACATAAACATATCTTTAAGGTTCCCCGGCAGGTTGTTATAAAATTTTGTACATAAATAGTATGGATTTTTTCTGAATTGTTGAAATTTTATGCTTTGGAATTAATAAATCCCTCCCATTTCTGGTATTGTGGTAGTGGGCATCCGAAAGCTGAGGAAAATCTGAGAAATTCTGCCTAAGATAGATGACGGCATGAAATATATATAGACTGGGGAAAGGCCATTATTTACAACTTCTTGAAAATATCCCTACAAGGTACATCGGAATTTGAACCTTCAATATTCCTCACAGCCCTCCTTTGAAGAATAAACACCCTCATCCAGTCTCTACTCTGACCCCTGCATAGGATGTTATAGCCCATCATAGAGTGAAAGTGGGCAAAATAATAAGTCCTCCGAATCAACAATATGACATAGCCTAAGTATAGCGAAGCACGCGGTTGCCAATCTTCCACAAAGATGATCAATGTGAGAGCTCCACCTAAGTTCACAGTCAATATAAGTTCCCAAGAACTTAGTACTGTCACACAAGCCGATCTCTCTATCCAAAAGGACCAAGTTTGTTTCCTCTGTACCTAAAATAAACAACTGATGATTTACTCTTTTTGGAGTTTAGGCTTTCACAGTTGTTATCATTAGTAAAAGAATTAGATTTTCGGTTTAACTGTGGTTTATTTGTAAAAGTTACAACGTTTCGGCCACTCATTCTGTGGTCTTCTTCAGGTACAATTCAGTTAAGATTACAAAGGTTACTACATCTGTGACAGAACCAACGAACCAACGGCAAAGTTCCAAAAGTTCATCGTGGGTCTCCCTCTGAAACTGATTAGAATTCTCCGAGCAACACAAAACAGATATATCATCAGCATACATCACATGTTTGTTCGACCTGACTTGTCTCGGATGATCATTGATAAACAATATGAAAAGCAAAAGTCCCAAGACAGGTTCCCAAGGCACAACATCCTCAACATCTCTTACCCCCGACCCATGACCATCAATCTCCACCAACTGAGTCCTACCATCCCCAGCCATCTGTTCACCACACCCCTCAAACTTCAAGCTTCACCAACAATTTACAATAACCACTGTGTCGAATGCCTTACTCAGATCCAAAGGACACATACCAGGCTTCGAATGATATGATCTACATAAGTGATTGGCAGAATCCGTGGAACACCCAGGCGAAACCATGCTGTTCTGAAGCGATTATAACTCGAGACAAAATTAAATATTCCACGGTATATAGCTTTTTCAATAACTTTAGAAAATACCAATAGATCTATAGTTTTCTAAATTCAGTCTTGGCTACTCCTTTTTGTGTTTTGGTAGAACCTTTCAAGATATTCAGAAACACACCCTCCTGAAAAGACCGATTAACTTAGCATGTCAGATGGCATACAATAAGCCACCAAACCACTTTAAGAGTTTATATTCAGTTTCCCAACAGTACGGTATCTGGTTAAAAATAATTCAAAGTTGTGTGCTCTATCACACCAAGATTTTTTTTTTGTTCTTGGTTTTTAATATATACTATAAATCTCTATTTATGAAATTTGAAAAGGATTT